>JBBYHM010000006.1:7937778-7949653 GCA_038381775.1 Adansonia rubrostipa
TAATAATTTAATAATATAATAAATATTAAAATGATCTAGTAAAAAAAATTGAATGATTCGGATTAAATCTGCCCCATGGATATATTGTTCTTGTAGGGCTTCAAGAATATTCTTTAGCTTATTCACCATAATTTTGGAGATTATTTTGTATGCCACGTTGCAAAAGATAATTGATCGAAAGTGAGAACAGTCTCAGTACCTTTTTATCTTTGGGACCAATGGCAACTTCAGTGTTGTCTGTCTCCCGAGTCCACTTTTCTTTGTCAAGTTTGGAGCATTTTGATCCGTTTCTACCCTTATTACGGTACCAAAGTTCCCTGACTTTTGCAACTTTAGGATATAATCCTAGAAACGCAGCTCAAAACCCAGATCTTAGACCTGTTTATACTCAATTGCAAGCATTGCCGCTGAGCTACTCTTCGCGAGGCCTGTGATAAGTTTATTATGCCTACATTCAAAGTGAATCTTAAATTAGAGTTTTTTTTATTATATTTGTGTCAAATTTATATATTTTGTTCCGTTATAATTGTGTTTAACATATTTTATATTTATATAAATTTTAATAGTTTATAATTCATATTCTATAGATTTTAAAATATGCATTCGTATCGTATCGTATTGTGTTTTAAGTACTTTATATATATATATATATATATCATATTTGTGTAAACGTTTCTAATATTTTCAGGTTAAGTTAATCTATTATCAAATGGATCAATTTAAACTAATCTAGTTACTCGAATTTTATATTCGTTAGCTCTTTTCTTTCCTTTCAATTTCTGTTATGTATCGACTAGTTTGCATAATATAAGATGAGTGGACTTACTAATTTTAGACCTATCCATGGGCTAAATAGCTCACTAGACTAGACAGATCAGGTCTAGTCGGGTCCAGACCTGCATTTTTATGTTTGGGGTCGGCTTGAAAAAGTGGTTTTATATTTAAATAATATATTTTTATTTAAATTTAATTATAAAATATATAAATATTAATATAAAAATAAATTTTTAATTAAATAAAAAATAATTCGAGCCTAACGGGCAGATTAGACCGAATTCAAGTCTAGATTTAAAATTCAAAAGTTTTTAGTGTCGTAGCTGGGTTTGGCCCACCCATTGGACACCTTTACCATTAATGGACTAGGCTGGATTTGAAAAAATTATAATCTAAGCTCAGGCATGAATTTAGCTTAGTCCAACATTCGAATAATTGATTAAGATATATTAAAATAATTTTTATATTAATATTTATATATTTTTATAAATAAATTTAAATAAAAATATTATTTTAATCAATAAATATTGATTTGGAACTAGCTAGGCTGATCCGAATCATAAAAAAAAGGTCTATCTTGAGCAGGGTCGAACAAACTACCAACCCTTGAATAGGTTTAAAAGTGAATCAGGTTGATCAAATCTCACACATAATTGCGATGAATTATAAAACTACTTGGCCATTGTGAAGAGTATCATAACTACATGCAGCAGCCAGCAAGACATAAATTCTCCGGCAATTTGATCATGATCGTGCGTATCCATACATATACATGTGGGTAATAATATCCAGGAAAGGAAAAAATGGAAAAAAATGGAAATGTACTAAAGAAGGAATGAAGAAAGGTGCCCCAGCTTCAGAATATTTTGAACGAAAATAACCGTCAATTATTTGATGAACAATTGAAATTTACGTCATAGATCGATGAGTTGTTGATTCTTTTTCCTTCCATCATTTTCTCCCTTAGATTCGAAACAAAATGGAGAGGAGGTCCCTTCATCGAGGGCACGAGAAAATATTAGAGTCCGCAAAACGTGCTTACGAAAATTCGAGGTTTAATTTAATTGATTTATATAATTAGTTTTAAAAATTAGCATCAATAAGTTTAAGTTTCGAATATTAATATTTGTAACTTCTTCCTTTTAACTTCAGGCTGTGACATCTTTTATATCGAAAAAAAAATATGCTTAAAAGTAGATCTATTCAAGGCCAGATGCGGCTCAAACTAGGTTAGATTTGGATATAGTGGTTTTTTATGATCCAAGACTGACCGAACTTGACCTGAATCATCATTTATTTAATAAAAAATAATTTAATTATTTAAATTTAATTATAAAAATATAAAAATATTTTTTATAATAATTCATACTTTCAAGTAAAACTGAATTTAAATTTAAATAAAAATTTTAAAATTAAAAATATTTTAAATTAAAACTCGATCAAACCCCAAACACTTTTACTCGCGACTCAACCGAAAAGGGGTCTAAGGATGAGGACGTGCAGAGGGGCCATGAATTATAGAAGAAAGGATAGGAATAAAGATAGACCAATCAATTCTCGAAAATGATTCTTTCCCCAACCCCATTGGAGAATTCTCCATTAGCTAGCTACCTAGCTTGTCAATTCCTCTAGCTAATCAGGCAAAAGATTTTTGGGAACAATACAATATAATCTTACTGATCCATGCACTTGCTTGCATATTGCGATATTATTCTTATTCTTAACCAACAAAATAATCTAAGAGATTGGTGACAGTGCCATGTAAAAAAAGGTAATAAATAATGCTATATGAACTGATTTCATCGACCATTTTTTATGTGCGGAATTGGCATAGGAATCACATTTTCGAGTGCACTCTGGAAAATCCTTCACCTTTTTAACGTCAGATTGACACAAGAGTAGCACATATAATAAAAAACGTATTCTAAGGTAACCCTATTTTTCATGCCCCAAATCGGATTGTGGATATGAACGTTTATTTTTTTTGTATAAAAGAGATCGTAAATTAGAAAAGAAGAAAATAATTGCAGATGTTGAGATTTGAATTCTAAATCTATTAATTTAAATCTCGAGTTTAACTTAGTTGGTTCATAAAACTACCTTTTAGAAGTGACATCTAGCAAGCCTAGGATTCAAATCACTGTTAATTTGAATCTCGATCTTAGCTTAGTTGGTTTATTTAGCTACCTTTAAGAGGTAGTATCAAGTAGATCTGTGATTCGAATCCCAATATTTGTAAACCGCTTTCCTTATTTCCTTCGTGTACAAAAAAAAAAAAAGTTACCTCCTAAAATTAGTCTTACAACTAATTGAATTAAACTTGAATTCTTATAGGTCTATCTTTACACTTTAATTGACACATTTTATTGGAAGAAGTCAAACCAGTGTGGGAATAGACTCATCTTATATTTAATATTCAGAGTCTTGAGATTGGAGGAGTAAGATTTAAGTAGTGAGAAAAGAAATATCTTCCTTAATTTGGGTAGTCAAGACGCAAAGGATCTTGATATGTATCAAAACACACAGCTCAAATTCGTATTTGGGATTACAAGTGTGTGGCAGACTCTTGAAGGAGGTGTTCATTACACAATATTCTCAAAAGGTTTTTTTGGTTTAACCAAATGTGGCAGGTTTTGGCAAATGGGAAAAGAACAATATTCTTTCCAAATGTAGTTTAGAAAGCCAATCACCTCTAGAAAATTTTGTTTTCACAAAGAAGGTTGTAATCTAAAGATATAAAGAATTTGAAGAGATTACAATCTTAATAGAGAAAAAATAGTTACAAATACTTATATTCAAATCCCAAACTTTCTAATTCAAACTCAAAGCTTAGTTAAATTAGTTTATGCAGCTACCTTTCGAAGATAATATTTAGTTAGTTTGTGATTCAAATTCTATCATTTGCAAACCTTTCTCTGCATCTACGGCCTTCTTTGTGCCTATTAGGTTAAGCCTGAATTCCTATTAGGTTATCTTTTATTCTTATGCACATTTTAATTGACACAATTTATTGGAAGAAGTCAAACCAGTGTGGAAATAGACTAATCCTATATTATATTGCAATTACAAGGTTGAGGATAAACAATAAGACAGAAGATTTTGGTTTGGTTTACGTAAGCTTATTGCTTAAAATCTTAATATTTATGTTTGAGGTTCGAATCTTTGGATTGAAGGAATGAGATTTATATATATAGTGAGAAAGAAATATCTTCCCTAATTTGGGTTAGTCAAGACGCAAAGAATCTTTGATATGTTCAAACACACTGCAAAACTTTGCATTTTGGATTTACAGGTGTGTGGCAGCTAGTACTTAAAGGAGGTGTTTATTATATAATAATAATAATAATAATAATAATAATAAGATTCCTAAGGGTGTATTTTGGTTTGACCAAATAAGGCAGGAACAATATTCCCTCTTTAGAAAACTAATCACCATGTCTTTTTATGATCCAGTTGCTTATTCGATTTGATTTATATAAATTAAATTTTAAATAAAAGTTTTAATAAATTTAAATTAATTTTTTTGATTTAAATTATTATTTAATAATAAAAAATATATATTTTAATAATATAATGAATAATAAAATAAATTTTTAAGTTAACACAATTTGGGTTAAGAAAAATTAAAAGTTTCGGGTCACGACTTAGCCCAGCTTATAGGCAGATTTATCATTTAACTCTAAAAAATTTTTTTACGAAAAAATGATAATTTAAAGATTAAAAAAATTAAATATATTAAAATTTAAATATTAAATTTATTAAAATTTAAAATAATTATATAAATTATTCGAATTAAATCATGGAGACTATAAATTTGTTGGCATCTTAATCTTATTGCAGGTGGCACAAATTAATTATAACCAGCTGGATCCTCTTTTTATTGGACAAAAATGATAATCGCGCATGGTAGGAAGCCATTTGGACCTTTTTTCCTTGTTTGCTCATCTTAATTCCAACCATAATGCTAATGTCATGCTCAATTCACCATAAAGAGGATGGATTTTCTATTTTTAAATTTGATTGCACCAATAAGACAGCACCGTGCCAATAATAATAATAATAATAATAATAATAATAATAATAATTAAAGATTTTACCATTAAGACAATTATTAAGTGTATTTTTTAAAATTACTATATAATAAGTAAAAAAAATTATTTGTATTAGTATAAAATTAAATTAATTTTATATAATTATATATTTTTTATATAATATATATTTATTTAATTCGATCATTATATTTTTAGATTTAATGTTAGATTTATTAAAATATTAATCTTAAAAAATTATATAAATATTTAAAACTCATTTAACTTTATATTGATATAAATAAAATTTTTTCGTATAATAAAATTTTTATCTAATATATTAAAAATAATAAATCAAAATATTAATTATATTTAATATAGTATTATTACTACAAATATTAACTTTAAAAAGTATTCTAAAACCGCTCACTTGCAAAACCCAATTCTTAAATGGTGGGACTTGCGGAGAAGAGAGGCAAGGAAAGCAAGAGTTTTGAAAGTTTGGCTGGTTTTGGGTGCGAACAGAACATTTAGAGAAAAGAAGAGATATGGAGGGTCGAAGCGATATGGGGTAACGCCATGTGGAATGATGAGAATGCCCACTTTTATTTAGAAAAGACCAGAGATTAGATGAGATCAGAAAAGAGTAGCAGCCAGCATGATTATTCTTTAATTTTGTGATATATATTCTGGCATTCCCAAACCGTATTTCTCTCAGCTTGCACGCACTTCTAGCCCAGCTAATCCTTCACGTCATCTACTTCGCCCAATTTATATAAAAGAGAGTAATTTAAAAATAAAAAATTATATAAATTAATTAAATTAAATTTTTTATTTTTAAATGTTATTTTGTTAAAAATTTTTAATGTAATTTTTAAGTAAATTATTATAATTAAAAAATAAAATATTTAAATTTTATTTATCAAATATATAAAATATGTATAATTATTAATTCACATGTCAGAATGCAAACTCTCCTTTTAGCTTCTACATTGATCTATAAAAGAATAAACAAGATGCCATCATTTGATCCCAAAATGATTGACACCGACATGTACAAATATTATTGAAGTCTTGTAACATCAAAATTAAGAGTTGTGGGGGGGGGGGGTGGTGGTGGTTGGAAGAGTGGAGTTTTCCCTATAAATAGGGATGTAGTAGTAATGCTCTTAGGTCATCCAATGAAGTCTTCAATATAAGAGAGTTTGCTGGAGTCTTTTTAAACTCTCCTTGTATGTGGGTGGTGTTGGGGCCCTCTCTTACCCAAAAGCTGGTTCAAAAGTTGAAATTTTTCTCTATACTTGCTCACCAGTCCCTTTCACAGCCCATGTGTATAGCCCTAACAATTTTTCCTCCATGTCGAGATTTAAATATTATCCAATGAAGGGATGTAGAAATAGGGATGTAGGGTTTTCTCTGTAAATGGGGATCCAGAAATCCTCTTAGGTCATCCAATGAAGTCTCCAATAAAGAGAGTTTGCTGGAGTCTTTTAAACTCTCCTTGTATGTGGGTAGTTTTGGGCCTCTCTCTTCCCCAAAAGCTAGTTCAAAAGTTGAAGTTTTTTCTATACTTGTTCACCAGTCCCTTACACAGCCCATGTTTATATCCCAACAGTTTTCCCTCCATGTCAAAATTTAAACTATTATAATGTAATATTATGATTATTATTTTTATAAGTTTAAATTATTGATATTTAAGATAAATAATTATTATAATTAATTACGATAATATTCGTTGCGTTTGCAATGATTTTTTTCTTGAGCCTCTCTCATCTTAAAAGCTAGGTTTTCCCTTACACTTATAACCTAACCGACGCCCTACCTACAAACGTAACATAGTCTTTTATATATATATATATATATATATATATATATATATATATATGTTTCACCTCTTTTTTTTTTTTGTTAGTATATGGGGGGGGAGTTTCTGATGTCGTTGACAGAAGAGAGAGAGCACAGATGATGGCATGCATGGAATCTAGCATTTCACTCCTTTGTGCTCTTTACTCTTCTGTCATCACACCTTTCATCTCTTCACTTAACGTAGGATTTATTGCTAACTAATGACATATATATGCACTTGCATAATGGAATAATATATTGTTATATATTCTATATTCTATGTTCTTAATTCCATCATATATAATCTAACATCTGTTCCAATACTTGTATAATTTGAGAATTTTTTCTTTTGTTAGTGCTTTTCTATTTTTGGAATCATTTTTCACTGTGGCGTGCTGTTCAGGGAGATATTATAGAATGCATTATCGCCTATCAGGTTGTAACTGCATTTCCCATTTTCTCACAATCTTCCAACAAATTATACGTGCCAAAATCTTCCAATGAATTTCATCTTTACGTGAAATAGGTAAAAAGAAGGATTCTTTCGGTCTCCTCTAGGGGCGGATCCAAGGGCACAGGTAGGGGCTTTGGCCTGTCTTTGGCCCTCCCTCAGCTCCTTCAAACGCCCAAGCTGTTTTAACAATTATATGACTCAAAATGAAATAAACCTATTTTGATCCTCAAAAATTTATAATTTGATCATCTTCCGACGAATTATATATACCAAAATCTCTCAAATAGGTAAGGATTCTTTCAGTCTCCTCCAAGGGCAGATCTAGAGGTAGGTAGAGGCCTTGGCCTAACCTTTGCCCTCTTTGGGCTCCTCCAAACTTCCTACGTTTTCTAACAATTATTTAATTCCAAAAATAATAAAACTCATTTCGACCCCCAAAATTTTATAATTTGATTCTTTTTTATTCCGACCCTTTATATAAAATTCTTAACTTCGCCCTTGATCTTCTCATTTAAGCATTACTTTTTTTTTATAGTGACTATTTATGTTGATTGTTAGGTTTTAATAATGCTGTCAATCTCTATAATAGTTGTATGTGATATGATATGTTTAATGCATCATAGATCGTAGCTAACAAAAGGTTAAATAATGGTTGCTTTTGCCTTATTTGCAGGTGCATGTGTTGGCTCAACAGATTGAAACTGCAAATAAGGGGTTGAAGCTGGCAATATTATTGGATGTTAAACAACTTTCTGTAACAATGGATCTTTAAAAATTATATATATAAATATAGAGAGAGAGAGAGAGAGACTTTGTAGAAAAGACAGATTTTGGTTAAAACTGAATTAATCTACTAAATCTAATTTTTTTAATTAATCGGTGGATGAATAATATTATTTCAATCGCTTATCGATAGAGATTTTTGATGAATATCGATTATCGGTTAATTCTATTTAGTTATCTTTTTTTTTTAATGACTAACAAATTTATGATCTTTAATTAAGTTACATACGTACATGTTCAACACTTTCAACTATAAGTACTTATATAAACTTATAATTAAATATGCTTATGATAAATTGTGATTGCGATTGTCTTTCGAAATTGCTTCATATTTATTATATCTACGAACATAACGAATATTATTATATATAGTCATTGTGGTTATTATAATCATATTTTTTTATAATTTATTAGAAAATATAATAATTATAATTATAATTATTAAAATTTAACAATTTTTAAAGTAGTTTATGTCACATTATAATCTGTTATTTATAAAAGAAAAAATCATTTACATGTTGTATGTTAAATGTGTGTATATCCTTTGTAGTCGTAAATTTAACACATATGAACCACTAATTATTTACGCATATCAATAATGTAAAATATTGAAACTATAAAATAACAATTGCTATATCAAGTCAGGACTTTATTTAAATCTTTGATTATAAGTGCAAGTAGAAGTGTTCATAAGTTGGGTCAGGTTCATGCCGAGCCTGAATATAATATAATACCATTTATCTTTGTAAATAACTGAACCCGTTTAATCTCGTTCATATTATATTTTTTTAAAAAAAATATATTTTTTTAATTTCATCTTAGTAATTTAATATTTGTCTTTTATTAAGTTTTAAAATATAAATAACTTAGCATATCTTTTAATATTTATACTATAATATTATATAGTTATTTTTTATATAATAAAAATTATATAATATATAAAATTAATATAAATTATATAATTAAAAAATGGGTCGAGTTTAGTTGGGTTCGGGCCTTGAATTTTTTAGTCAAGCTTAGTCCATTTTTTAAACAGATCTCATTTTTTTTACCTAAACTCATTTTTTGAATAGAATATTTTTCTCAAAATCTTGCTAAATATTGTATAGGACTTCGAACTTAAACGTGTAACTCGACCAATGAATTCTTCTAATTGTAAATTTGGAAGTGAAAAAACGGAAGGGAGAGGATAGAGGGAGAGTACATTAGAACAAAGCTGAACCCAGTGACATTAGCAAAAGAAGGAACCAACGGCCCTCCCGGAACGAGGTAGCTGCCCAAGGTGCCGAACCATCATCACCTGTATCACTTGCAACAGGTATTGCGAAACCGGCACTGCCACCATCGGCACCGCCATGTGGCTCACCTTCTTTAGTTCCACCGCAAAGCCACTCCACGTTATCTTCCATATTTTTTTTCTCCCTGATCTTTTCCACCTAGCAATGCCTCTTCCATTTTTCTTCCTAGCAAATTAATGCCTTCTTAGCACTGCTTTCTTATGTAAGGCCATTTCATGGGCTTGCCTATATTGTTGCATTAAATAATATGTGGGTTCATGTACTTTTATAATTATGGTGGATTTTTTTTTTCTTCATTTATTTAATTTTCCGTTCAAATCTAAAATAAAAATGTTTATAGGTTGGGTCGTAGTTCAAAAGCTTAAATTACTGTTAATAAAATAATAATTTTTTTAAAAAAAAATTATATTAATATTTATATAATTTCATAATTAAATTTAAATAATTTTTTATTAAATATTAATCCAGACTCGACTAGCTCAAATTAAAAAAAAAAATCATGTTCAAAGCTCTGTATTGCTGGACTTATTAAATCAAGCATGTAGATGATCAAAAAATTTTAGATTTTTTTTTTCAAAATTTTTTTGAAGTTGTACTTTGTTTTATTTAAATCTTATATTATCTATTACTCTAATTAAAAGTTAAAATAACCCAATTTGAAATTTATAGAGATTGATTTTAAAACAACTATGCATTGCCTTAAAGAGCGTTTTAGGATTACTTTATACAAACCATTATAAGAATTAGGTACTTGGGGTTTGACAATTAATTAAATTAAAATCATTATTTTATTTTCACAATATTATTTTTTTTATCTTTATCTTATTAAAAGTCACGTATGTGTTCATATTCGTATTTGTATTATTCTTCTACCACAATCATAACAAAGGAAAAAAAAAAGACAATTCAAATTTGTTTTTGTATTCGTACTGTATTCATATTATTTTTCATATCGTATCTTGTTTTAATTTTTTTTTACATTGTGCTTATGTCAAATAATCATGTTGTATCTGAAATTGCCGGGTCTAATTCATACTATTCAAATATTAGTTTTGTATCACATATTGTCACGTTTATGTCCATGTTATTTTTTTGACATAATGTTCAAAGTATTAGATAATTTATGTAGGTTGAATACATTAATAATTTATTTTATATCTTAATATGTTTGTGTAAATATGATGTGTTCATTTTTTCATGTTGTATCTTATTTTAATTATTTTTTTTAAGTTATGTTCGTATTTAATAATCGTATTATATCCGAAATTATTAAGCTTATTTGATATTATTCAAATACGCCTAATTGTGTCTTGCATCCTCTAATGATCAAGATTATTATTTGTATTTATCAAATTTAATAATTTTAGACAACTATGCCAAATTTAAAAAATCACCCTCAAATAAAAATATTTTACGTAATTTATTAGATAATTGAATTTAAACTTTATGTTTATTAACTTAAAAATTAAATTATTACTTTTACCGTATATTAATATAAATATCATTTTTAAAACATACACAAATGGTTAGATTAAATACATGAATAAGTACACCCGTTGCGTAGTGTGAGCATCTTTCTAGCATAATTAAAGTAATCCCCCCCCGCCGGAAATCACTTGGGGTAATTTTGTAATTAATGTAAAATTGAGGGTTGATTATTTTTTAACCTTCATTTTATTCGTTTTATTTATTTTTTTATTTTCATTTAGTATATTCAGATTATATTTATATTATTTTTATTATATATTTATATAAATTTTAAAATATTAATGATTTATTTTATTTATATTTTGATATTTTTGGGTATTCAAGTTGCGTTTTCATTTGTTATGTTATTTTTAATTATATTTATATTTTGTATTTATATTATATAATCATATTTTACTCAAAATTATGAAGTCTAATTCAAACTATATATTTAAATAATTTTTAATTTTGTGTTATTTGTTGTCGTGTTCACATTTGTGACAAATTAATAATTCGTTTTATGTATATTTTGATACGTTATTCATCTATTCATATTATGTCGATATTATTTTTTATATTATATTATATTTTAATTATTTTTCTCATATTGTATTAATGACGTGTCAAAATTTATATATATAATATTTTAGATATAACTATAAAATAAAAAATTCAATATATTGTAATTATTAAAATTACAATTGCTTGCCTGTGGTAGGTAATAAGGGATAACTTGCATCTTATTTTATAAAATATATGTAATTTCGTACTTTATGTGAATTTTATATTTCTGACAATGTTTAATATATAATTTTTGATTAATATAACATAAAACATAAAAATATTCAATTAAATGCTTAACGTATAACATAAAATGTAAAATAGTAATTAAGACAAATATTTTATGTATTAATTTTTCTCATTAACAAATTACAAAAAATAAAATTAAGAATATAATATAAATATAATATATGACATACAAAATTTTAAAAATTCATTATTGGTTAGACTTTTACTTATACTAAACTCTACTAAAATTATATTATAAAGTAATTATAATGAAAATCTATAGTTTTTTTTTTAATTTTTACAGATTTTGACACGTTTATGTATTTATTCATGTTAATGCTATTATTTTGTATTGCAGTGTGTTCTAATTATTTTTTTATCTTATCCAAAATTGTCTAAATTTAAAGCATTATTCAAATGACTCTCAATTTTGTATC
>JBBYHM010000006.1:7971349-7987595 GCA_038381775.1 Adansonia rubrostipa
AATATTGAATATCAATACTATATATAATTTAATTAAGTATTAAAATTTTAATTTATATTTTATATATGATTAAACCTACTTATGGGTTGAGCCAACCACAGCTTGCATTTTTTAAAATCCCAAGCGTAGGCCATCATTTAATGTGCCTAAACCTGTCTGTTTAAGCTTGAATTATTGTTCATCACATTAAATAAAATATATTTTATTTTAATTTAAAATAAATATTTTGAGTCGGATTGGGTTAGTCTGAAACCAAAATATGAGAACCCAAGCCTAAGCCCAATTGGGCTAAGTGGATAGCTCGATCCTCGAGCATGTCTATATATGATAAAATAATAATTTATCAAAAAACAAACCATATCATGAGCTTTGAAAGTATTGTCAATAAAGTATATCATCAATTTATCATTTTTTAATTTAATTAGCTAAACTCATTAAATATTGACAGTTTATGCATGTTAGTAAAAAAATTTAAATACTTCTTTGAATAATAATAATAATTATTATTATTATTATTATTATTATTATTATTTCAAGTAATTATAATAATTAGAGCCTGATAACAATATAACAAAGTAATAAATAAATTAAAAAATATTAAAGCCATAATAGATAATACCATATCAAAAGTAAAAAAAATCACATGTTAAACTAGCAACTAGACTTGCCCATACGCTAGAGGACCTATCCATAAGCCAGATAGCTTTCCCAACACAATAGACCCGGCACGATCAAGCCCAAGTCTTAGATTTTAAGTTTCAAGTATTCTCGACCTGAAATATTATTTTTTTAAATAAAATAATATATTTTATTTCAATTTAATTATAAAATATGTAAATATTAATATAAAAATAATTTTTTAATATTATGAACAATGATTTGTACTTAAATGGGTCGGCCAGGACAAATTCAGCCCTTAGCTTAGAATTCAAAAATTTTTCGAGCCATGGATAGGCCTATAGAACCGAACTAAGATTTTTTTCGGGCCAGACGGGGCTAAATTCTTACCTAGCTTAACATTCAAAATTACATAAAAGTAATTACATTTAACATAAAATAAAAAATGTAAAATATGCTTAAACCCGAACCTGACCCGAAACCCGAATTGGCCCAAACTCGAATTGGCCTGAACCCGAAAGAACCTAAACTCGAATGGACCCGAACCCGAATCAGCCTGAACTCGAATGGACCCGAACCTGAAAGAACCTAAACCTGAATGGACCCGAACCCAAATCAGCCAGAACCCAAAAAAACTCGAACCTGAAATAACCCGTCCTGAGCCTGCCCAATTGCCACCTCTACCTATTATGTTATGAACATATTGGTAGTGTTATACTCATATATAGGCGATTGGCCTAATCGCCTCAATTACCCCAATCGCCCGTATATAGGTGATTGCTCCAATCGCCTGAATCGCCCCAATCCCCCCAATAACTCATCACCATAACCTAAAATATGCAGATGATCTATAAGCGATCTCCCCAATAACAACTCATCACTATAACAGCATCAGACAACGATGTGACCTCCCGACAATAGCATGACTTCAAGACTGACATCTTCTAAGTGGCAGCTGACCACAAGGCACCATAGCCTGACAACTAGCTTGGCGCTAGCCACTTTCTTGTCAAATCACCTGACACAATGTCTCCAGATAACACCTATAAAAAGAAGCAAACCCGAAAGTAAGGACATCTTTTTCCCAAACACAGAATCTCCCTTGCTATATCTTTAATACCCATATACTGACTTAACCATCGAAGAGTACCTCGGAGTATCAACTCCGGCACCCCTCTGACTCTTTCTGTATTGTAGGGTCATGGTTGACCTTTTGTAAGAAAAGCATCAATAATTGGCACCATCTGTGGGAACCAGATTGAAAAGAAAACCATGGCTGACCAAAACGCTGACACCATCTTACAAAACCTCTCATCATCACTGGAAGCAACAAATCATTCCATAGCTTCGATGACCCCCACAATCCCCAGCTTATCGCATACCCAAATACCCGTTCCCCTCCCCTCGTGGCTATCCCACTCACCACTGGTGTATTATCAAAATCTACTAGGTCTGATTTCGCCAGTGGCCACTGTCGTCCCTCACTTGACTAAACCATAGGCCCCAGCAACACCGTCACATCCATTAACGTTATCACAAACACCCTACATATACCCTTAGATGCCCGACATTTCCACTTACTCAACTTAACACACCTACACCACTCAATCACCTCAAATATCATGCCTATTACCAGGAGCAATTTCAAGCTATCCCCAGTCAGCTGGCCGCCATCAAGCAATCCTAAATCCAGTTGGTGCAACTTGTCAACTCCCAAACCAATTGCCAAAACACATAACCCATTGACCACCTGACCCAAGACACTGCGAACATTCCAAATCTAGACACCCAAGACTAACACACCACAGTAGATCATGTCACCTACCTAATGGTAGAGGAAAGTTCCTGCTCCATACCAGTCCCACGACAAATGACATTAGAAACTTCTTGCTACACCTTTAGACATCACCCGCCAACCCTAACTCTAGACCTCACCCAACAAATAACCGCTTTGAAATAGGAAATTAAAGAACTCTGCGAATAGCGGAGAGACAACTGGGAATGGTTGGCTGACGAACACAACCCTTTTTTGCCTGACATTCTCTAGGTGCCTATCCCTTGAAAAGTTAAGCTTTCCTCTAACACCTATGATGGCAAAACCAACTCAGTCGACCACCCAAATCACTTTCGCTCATTTCATAATTTGCGTGATATTCCAGACGCCATCCAATGCCATATCTTCCCAATAACACTTCGAGGACAAGCTCGAATATGGTGATATTCCCTAAACCTGGGCTCCATCATAAACTTTGACCAGCTAGGCAGGCATTTCCTTACCCATTTCAGTAGTTGCCATACAACCGCTAGAACCTCCGCCAGCTTAATGGCAATCAAGCAAAATCACGATGAAACGATTCATTATTATCTTAAGAACTTCAATGTAGCCACCCTGAAAGTCCAAGATCTAAACGACGAATGAGCTATCCAAGCCTTCATTATTGGCGTTCGCCATAAGTGCTAAAGTACACCTTAACCGATGCCCAACCGATAAAGCTGTACCAGCTTTACGAGAAAGCATAAAAATACACAGAGGCTGAAGAAATAGAAATCATGAATCGACGAGCGAAAAACTAGGATAGAGAGCAAAAAGGCGGTAAAAGTTAGAAATCCAATCGACCAATCGACTAACTAGGAACCTGCCCCCAAAAGGAGGCACAAAGCATCACATTACCAAACAGTCTAAACAGAAAAGTGAATGTGGCCCCTCCACACATGAAATATGAGTCTTACACTCCCTTAACTACTCTCGGATTCCAAATTCTCAACACTATAATGAGAAAAAGGCTCATTGAGCGTTCGCCCCTAATGAAAGGAGACTGTAGCAAGTGCAATCCCGAAAAGCAGTGTAATTTTCACAATAATATCAAGCATATAATGGAGGATGACCTTATCCTGAAAAATGCCATCAAATCTTTAGTAAGAAAAGGCGCAATCAGACAGTTTGTTAAGAAAGAACCAAACAATAAAGATCGAACACGTTCGCCCAACAGGCAGTAGGAGACCAACCCCAACAAATAATCCATTGTTGGCATCATAAATGTGATCGTCAGTCCTGCCAAAACATGAGACACTAGTAGATCGAAACACAAGTCCCACTTTCGTTGTGTCATGGAGGTTGAAATGGCTCCCAAATGCATCAAACAAATCAATTAGGTAGTTAGCTTTGAGGACGCTGATTCCCAACTCTTATCGGATTGCGAAAATGACTTTATTGTCGTTTCCACCACCATAGGCAACTATGAAGTTAATCGAATCCTCATAGACAATGGTAGTGCAGTCAAAGTTCGGTAATGGGACACTCTTCTTCCAATGGGTTTTAACGTCGGTGACCTAACATCATCCCCTTTGATCTACAAATTCGCCAATCAGCTAGTCCCAGTCAAGGGGACAATCACCCTAACAATGGGTGACGGAGAATACACAGTCATCACTATGGTCGACTTTCTAGTTGTCGATCAACCCTCCGCCTACAACATTATTCTAAGCCAACCTGTTATGAAGAAAATAAAAATGGCCACCGTGGTTTACTATTTGACCGCCAAATTCTCAACACCAATGAGAATCGAGTATATTAGATCCAACCAGCAAATCGCCCACCAATGTCACTTATTATCAATTGAGTTGGCCACGCGACAGACGACCGTTGTCACTGACAGGAACGCTCAATTGGTAGTCCACACCATCACGCCTACCCAACCACAAGCAAATTCTTTGAAAGTCTAGATGCCAGAAGTAGCTTTCATGACCAAAAGTCTTAACCAGCTGAGGATACAGAAAAACTGTCTCTTTATGACTCAGACCTTGAATTAGCCACCAACATTCCCACCAAAAAAGAATCTCTTTGTAAAGTTCCTTAAGAATAATGCGAATGTTTTCGCCTGGTCTGCAGTTGACATGCCCGAAATAGACACAACCATCATCATGCACTCACTACATGTGGACCCCTGAGCCACACCTCTCAAACAAAAATGCAAAAATTCACCCCAGAATGGCTAATAGCAATAAACGAAGACGTCCACAAGCTGTTAATAGCCAACTATGTCCGAGAAGTCAAATATCCTGATTGGCTAGCTAAGGTGGTTATGGTCAAAAAGGTGTCTGGAAAGTGGCGAATGTGCATTGACTTTTTTTATCTAAACAAAGCCTGCCCAAAGGATAGCTACCCTCTCCTCACAATCAATCGACTGGTAAACGCCTTTGCAGGTCAAAGCTCTTAAGCTTTATGGATGCCTTCGCAGGATACAACTAAGTCAAAATAAACCCCCGAGACCAAGATAAAATGGCGTTCATCACTGAGGACGACACTTTCTGTTACCAAGTCATGCCCTTTGGCCTAAAAAATGCTGGACCCACATACTAATGACTGGTCAATAGATTTTTCAAAAATCAAATCGGGCGTTCAATGAAAATCTATGTTGATGACATACTCATCAAAAGTCCTTCCTTCCACCAATACCTCAACGACCTCACGGAGACCTTCCACATACTCTGTAAGTACAACATGAAACTTAATCCACTTAAATATGTGTTTGGTGTTTTCGCAAGAAAATTCTTGGGATTCATAATCTCTTCCAGAGGCATCAAAGCGAACCTTAAAAAAATTAGTGCAATACTATAAATGAGCCCCCTAAAATCCAGTAAAGAAGTACAGCGGCTGACAGGGAGAATAGCGGTCCTCAATCACTTTATTTCTAAGTCAGCTGATAGATGCCTGCCTTTCTTCAAATTGCTTCAGAGGGTGACCAGATATAAATGGATTGACGAATGCCAACAGTCATTCGACAACTTAAAGAATACTTGACCACTCCTCCACTGCTTGTAGTCCAAAACATGGCAAATAGCTTTATGTATACCTTGCTGCATCAGACGAAACTGTTACTATCATCTTAGTACGAGAAGAGGCTAGGCAATAGTACCCTATCTATTATATTAGTAGGGCACTCCAAGCTGGCGAGCTTTGTTATAGCAAATTCGAAAAACTGGTCTTTGCCCTCATTATCGCAGCATGAAAATTAAGGCAATACTTCTAGGCACACCCAATCACCTTCCTAACAAACCACCCCCTCAAAGATATCCTCATCAAAGTTGACTTGGCAGGAAGAATGATTCGTTGAAGTGTCGAACTTAGCAAATTTAGGCTTACCTACAATCCCAGAAAAGCTATTAAAGTACAAGCTCTGGCAAACTTCATCGTCGAATATTCCTTCCAAACGTCAAAAGAGCCATCACCAAACTACTCTCCAACCCCCGACGACCATTCAAACGACATCCATAGCACTCTTCTTGACCGCCAAAATGACGTATGAAACATTTTTGTCGATGGCTCCTCAGGCAAAACGAAGGGCAGTGTGGGAGTCCTTTTGCTTGATCCCCACGGTCAAAAATGGCAATACGGCCTGTCTTTTCAATCCGCAATGTCTAATAGCATAGCTGAGTATAAAGCTTTAATCGCTAAAATGGAGCTAGCTAAAGTCTTTGGTGCCAACAACCTTATCGCCCACATAGACTCTCAACTAGTGGCTAACCAAGTTAACTGACTGTATGACGTAAAAAATGAGCTATTCGCCAAATACCACAATGTAATTATCACCTTAGCCTAGAGATTTGCTTATGTCACAATAAAACAGATACCTAGAGAAGAGAACTCCAGGGCTGATAGTCTATCCAAAATGGCTAGTAGTATAGATATCTCCATAAGAGGAAAAGTCCTACTTAAGTGCATCCTAAAGCCTAGCTATGATAGATACGTGCACCAAATCACCACTGACGCTAAAGAAAATTGGATGACACCGTTCCTCTCCTTTCTTAAAGACAATCATGCCCTAACCGATGCTTTGCAACGAAGACGATTAGAAAAATGAGCCACCAGGTACACATTATTAATAATACCCTATAAAAAAGTCCTTCACTGTTCTATTACTTAGGTGCCTCACCCCCTCCAAAGCTACCTACGTCTTAGGAGAAATACACAAAAACGTCTATGGCAACCACCTCGGCAGAAGGGCCCTGGCACTCAAGGCACTAGGACAAGAATTCTTCTAGCCCACAATGAGGAAGGATGCGACCACACTCATTAAAAAATGCAATAAGTGCTAGCGGTTTGCCCTAATTCCCCATCAGCCAGTAGAGGCACTCAAGCAAATCTTCAGCCCTTGGCCATTCTGTGTTTGAGGAATAGACATTTTACGCTCCTTCCCTCTAACGATCGCCCAGTGAAAATTTTTACTCATCGCGTGTGATTATTTTACAAAATGGGTAGAAACTGAGCCAGTCGCCACCATTACTGCCTGAACCATGGAAAGTTTCATTTGGCGTTACATCCTCTGCCGGTTTGGGATACCTAATGTTATAATAACAGATAATGGTAAGCAATTGTCAGTCAACAAATTGCATGATTTTTGTTTGAAGTTCCACATTAACCTTGTCCATACCTCTGTTGCCTACCCCCAATCAAATGGATAAGTAGAGTCCATGAACAAAAATATCCTACAGCCATTAAAGAAAAAACTAGACGACGCAAAGGGTGCATGGGTAGAAGAAACACTCGGGATACTTTGGGCAATCTGAACTACCAAAACACAAGCAACAGCAACCACTCCTTTCAGCCTTGTATATGGGATAGAAGCCGTCATACCGTCGAAATGGGAGTACAAAGCTTACGCATCACTAACCCCAGTGAAGAACTTAATTCTGAACACCTAAGGGGTAACCTTGATCTACAAGAAAAAGCCAGAGAAAATGCTGCCATCAAAATGGCAATTCAGGCCCAGCAAGTCTCCAAATACTATAACTGTCACTCAACAATCAATAATTCCAAGTTGGCGACCTCATCCTCCGAAATTGTGAAGCCAGACGACCAGCCAGGGAATGGAAAAAATTGTCATCAAACTAGGAAGGACCTTATCAGATCAACAAAATTCTTGGTTTTGGAGCTTACAAATTAGCAGACCTAGGCAGATGAATCGTCCCCAATACATGGAACATCGTTCCCTTAAAGAAATACTACTTGTAAATATTTTCTCCTTTAAAACACTTATCATAATTTGATCGCCAAAACAAGAATCGCACATCAAAAGGTGCACTATCAAAATCGCTACACGCAGTCACCTCAATAGCATCTAAATCCAAAATGACGCAAGTCATACTGCTCACCACGCGAGTAACACAAATGACTCCACCAAATGAGATAATAACTCATTCAAAACTTGTCACTTTTTTCTTTTACGACACCTAGTTGCCCAAACGACCTCAAAGGTCATTTACTGCCATAAACCATGGCAATCACCGCAAACGGCTCTCTGTAAAACCGCCATTCCAATAATTTTAACCATAAGCCAAAAAGACACATTCGGTTAACCACAAGACAAGTAGTTAAAATTTGATTTAACTATCAATTATCAAAAACAAAAACCCAAAACAACAAACACTTGCAAAAATATATTTTTATTCCTCAAAAGTTACAAAGGATAGCCCTAAAGGCTGGTCAATACATCAGTCATCCCTAGTCGATGAAACAGTTTGAATGCCAGCCTTATCACTAGACTCGCCCTGCTCAGACTCCTCTGGTGCAGCAGTATACAATACTGTATCCCTTGATCGCCTTTCATCCACTTTCTGCTGATTTGGGAATAGCACATTGAAACCCTCGGGCAGCATGTACAATTGAACTAAGTCAATCGCCTACAAATTAAGCGGACCACATAGCAGTTGGACTCTATACAGCGCACTGCGATGATACGAGTCCACAACAGTAAAAAGTTTATCAAAATCTCCTCCTACTACTTCTTCTGTTCGTCTTGATGATGAGTTTCCAAATCGCCAAATCGACCCTCCAATTTTGTGACCCTAGACTTGGCAGATAAAAGCTCAATATTCCAATCCTCCAACTTTTTCACTGATTTAGCAGTAGCAGTAGCCTCTACCTTCTCTCCTTTCAGAAACAGCTCTACAATCTCAGCCACCCTCCTTTCATCGATCTACTTCAAGGATGCCTCCAGCTTGGCATTCGCCTCTTTATGCTTTACAACTTGGGCGTCCAGCTCTACTATCTTCGATGCCTACAAATTGAATTTCTCCTGCCAATTCGTCATTTGGCAAGTATACACTGTCTAGCAATGAAGCACCTGTATCAAAGTCACAGCACATATATCAAAAGAACATACTCCTTCTTAACATAACCTATCACACTTAATCGACTCACTTTCACTAAACCCATCATCATTGCAGTTAAGTTCTAAGCTGGACTTCATATTCCCAAAACCTTTCGATCCGCGGGCACCACACCTTTCATCGCCCACCTCAGCGCTGCCTCAAAGTCTGGCACTCGACCGTCCCAGAGTATGCCAAGACTGCCAGCACTTGGACCGCCACGACTTAACCATGGCCTCGTAGAAGCACTGCTTCGCTGAGATGACGCCCCACTATCCGAAATGGGTCTGCCACTCGATCCTACCTAGCCTGTAAATCACAATCACCATATCTGGCATAAAACGAAGAACGTCTTCTTGACCAGCTTAGCCATAACAAGCGTCTCTTCTTTATATCGCTTACTTACGTTCCTCTTTCCCTTTCATTGGCGCGCAGCCACTTTCTCTGCCGCAGCCTACTTGGCCGCCTATTCTGCCAATGCCGCTTGCACCGGATCCATCCTGTATTATCAAAACAACTAGGTCAGTTTAATAGCATCTTTTACCTTAACACTAAACGACCAAAGAAAATACCCTTTTTTGCCTCTTGAGTGGATGGATAATCAGTTCTTGCTTCCCTACCCACCCAATCATCACCACCCACTCCCAAACCCTCCTCGCCATCATAGCCAACAAACCCTTCAACTCCCTCTCCTTCTTCCAAATCCTCTATTCCTTCCTCTACCATTACTTCACCTATAACCACGGATATCAAACATCAAAACTCTGCTTGATAAAAACACACACGACACTCTTAAATTTAAATAATCCACAAACCATACCTCTCTAATGTCTTAGCAACCGCTATCTCTTGCGCTGACCAAGTGGCCACACTAGCCATTTTAGCACATCCGGCAGATCTTGACTTAGACATCCCCTCAGAATATTACGGAGCGTCAAATATTACTTACTGCTCACGTAGTCGCTCCTAAAAAATAATACCTGATCCTTTTCCTCGATGTCTAGGCTCATCCTCTCATTACTCGACCATGACCTTCAACCCTATAACACTGGAAAACCCCAGGATGTGCCTGCCATTTTGGTCACCACGAAATACTGCTCCCTCCTTATGTGAGCATTTGATAGAAAGTCTACCACTAATTTCCCCCTCTCTCGCTTGCAGTAGTAGAAACAAGGCTCACCTTGTTTCAAGAAATACAACTCCTTCACCACCCTTATCAACGGTAGCCAACCTTTCTCCTTGCACAATAGGAAGTATGAAAGCAGAATCGCCCAACTGTTCAACTTTAACTGGTTGGGCGACAAATTGTACGTCCTCAGCAACGCACAAAAGAACGGCTCCAACGGAAGGTGGAACCCAGCCTTAAAAATATGTAGATAGAAAATCATGCTATCTCTTTTAGCAAACGTGGCCCTCTACTGTGCCTCTACCTCGGTAATCTGGTACTTTCCCAGATCCACCCCTCTATCATGCATCCACCTCTGGACCATTTACATATTCATAGATCTGCTATACACCTCAACTGCTTTAGTATTTAAATTGGCGATCGCCTTATCTATGATCACCTTTTCAGCACCATTGCCAATAGACACTTCCTCACCCTGATCGCCACTTTGTTCTACACCATCATCTCCCTCATATCTCTCTCCTCCAATACCACGCAACCAGCCATGCCTCCCTGACCTAACCTTCCACTATCCTACTCACCTCATCTCCTGCTTCCTTTAATCTACCTTTCTTCGCGATTGACTTAATTAATAACTTTCCCCCCTCTACCATATACTCCAGGCACTCGTTCCCAACCCACAAACAAAACCCAAAAGAACAATAAAAAACAAACTAAACAAAAAACTTACCAAAAACTTAATACTAGCAGTGCCCCCTATTCGCAACTCCATTCTAACAATCACTGCCAAAACAACACACACACACACAAAAAAAAAAAATTAACAAAGCTACCCATAAACGAAGAGAACTTCCAAAAGCAAATAGCCCCTCGCTAAGGCACTGTAACCACTAAGCTCACCCTTTCTCCTCGGATGCATCCTACAGCCACACTACCACTCTTTCCTCTTCGTTTCCTTTTCTTTTTTCTTTTTCCCTTTTTTCCTCTTTCTAAGCACACTGTGATTAGACCCTCTTATATAGAAATCCTAACCTTTCACACTCCCTAAATCAACACGTGTCACTATATCATTCGCCCTCTTCTCAAAAAGAACTGCGCACCACTAGCACCTCGTCCTTTCTTTTTTGTCCCCGCTGACACATGTCCACCTATAATTTTTTGATGCATCGTATCCCTGTAAAAGCGCCCTTCCAAATCCCCCTACCAGGACACATATCTCAACCTCATTCTTCCCCTCTCTGTCTTGCCATTGAAAAGTCATCGTCGTTATTACCACTCTACCATTACAGCTGCCATCAACGATGGCTATTACCTTTTTGCATTTCAAACATTTTCACCCAAATCTACGCGCCAATTTTCCCCTACACAAAAGTCCAAAATGCCAAGTCACTTTATAACTGCCTTTTAGATTGCGGGGGAAGGCAATTGTTATACCCATATATAGGCGATCACCCCAATCGCCCATATATAGGTGATCACCCCAATTGCCTCAATCGCCCCAATCACCTTAACAACTCATCACCATAACCTAAAATATCCAAACGATCTATAAGTGATCACCCTAACAACAACTCATCACCATAACAGCATTAGACAACGATGTGATCTCCCGATAGCAACATGACTTTAGGATTGACATCTTCTAAGTGGTGACTAACTGACAGAGCAGACCACAAGGCTTTATAGCTTAACAACTAGCTCGGCGCTAACACCCTCTTGTCAAATCACCTAACACAATGTCCCTAGATAACACCTATAAAAGGAAGTAAACCCGAAGGTAAAGACATCTTTGTCCTAAACACAGAATCTCCCTTGTTGTATCTATAATACCCATATACTGACTTAACCATCGGAGAGTGCCCCGGAATATCAACTCCGACACCCATCTAACTCTTTCTGTGCTGCATGGCCGTGGTCGACCTTTTGTAAGAAAAGCATCAACAGGTAGCAAACATAAATCTTATTAATCACGTTCATAGATCAAAAGTAGGATCTAGTAACACATTATGACTACCCAAATATTGAAGAGTCAAAATAATCTTAGTGGAACCTCATAAAAATGAAGATTATAGAGTATTATAAATTACGAAGTATTGACAAGAGGAAAACCCCCGTATTAGTGTCATACGAGTGTCCGACACAGCGAGATAAGTACGAGACACTCTAGGACTTAAAAAAAAATTCAAATCGGGCATGGTTTTAACATGGCCAAGACAAAATGTCCTAAAAGGTACATAGATGAACACAGGATGAATGAAAATTATTTTTCTTTTTTTTTGGGCCAAGGTGATTCTAACAAAGAAAAAAAAGAATCTAGACAAAACTAACTACAAATCTATAATCAATTGTTAAAATCATAGACAAAAAAAAAAGAAGAAACTCTGTTTACTAACCCCAATGCCAAATCACACAAATAATGAAGAGAAAGGGAAGAACAATTGTTTTTGAAAAAGAAACGAGGGAGGAGAGAAAGGGAAAAGGAAGTAAAAGAAAATAAAGATGAGGAAAAAGGTAGGGAATCATGAGAAATTGAGAACAACTTTTGCATGGGTTTATCATTTGTTTATTATTTCTACTTTAATATATATATATATATATATATTATACTTTTTTTAATTAAACGTATAAATGTTGTGACTAGTATCAAACTAGTTGGTTAAAATTTAAAAATAACAAATTTAATTAATTTAATTGAATTTGTTTCACAAATATTTAATAAGAATATTAAGATTTGTTAATATTTTTAATTTGTCAAAATCTTAATATAAAATGCTTTAGTGTCATTATATATTTATAAAAATATTAATATTTTTATATAAAAAATTATAAAAATTATTTTTTTTATTGTCGTGTGCTGAGTGCCCGTCTCCTACCACGAAAAGAAGATCAACTCTATTGCCCTGATACTAGGATAAACCGAAAAAGAAACAAAATGGTGAAAATCATCGATGTTGAAAGTATTCAAAGGGAAGGTAACGGGAATTTAAGTTTTAATGCATTTCTTAGCTTTTTTTTTTTTTTTTAAGTTAGAACCTATACTAATTAATTCCCTAACATAAACCGCAGAGAAGGAGAGAAGAAAAGCAGTGTACAAAGTAATGAAGGCGAAAGGGGGTGTAAGAATGAGAACTGTAAGATGTTAAAATGAATAAACCACCGAGTAATGGCGACAAATAGTTTCCCTTCAGTTATGCAATATAATCGTACGTATAGCACCCTGTGAAGTTTTAGGTTTTTGCATTATTCAGTAACTCAGGCATCTTTCAAATTTCGTTCATCTTAGTTTGGGTTTTGTTTGGAAGACATATTGAGCTCAGAGCTCTGAATTTTTGGTTAACTTAACCACTGGTTACCTTCAAAAAGGTTACTTGCAAAATGCTACTTAAGATATGTTAATTTTATGAATTGCGTGTTTGCTCAGTACCTGCCTTTTGGATTTCTGAAGGTTATTACTAAATAAACTAAAAACCACATCATAAGCATTTGTTTAAAAATTGACAAACTTGGTTAATTTTAAGAACAATTTAGCTCTCATATTGTCATTAAGTAGATTTTGCAACTTACATATTTACTATTATATATTATATTCATATTATTTTTTTCATATCATATTTAATTATTTTTCTCATATCATATAAATATATCATGCCAAATTGCCAAATCTAATCACACTAGACTTTTTTTTTTTTTTTAATTTTGCTATTCACTAAAGTTAAATTCTACTTCTTTCTTCAGTTAAAAGTACTTTATACTTTCTTTCTACTTTGGATGGAAAAAAAAAAAGATTGAAGATACAGTAAAATAACCAAATAGAATCAGAGAATCATATGAAACCCACTTGCAATGCCAAGATGAAAAAAAAAATGGAATTATACTAACAGCCTGTAAATCAAAAGAAAAAAAATCGCATGCCTGTAAAGATCAAGCGAGAAATGGCAAAGTTCAGAAGCAAATGAAACTTGAGTTCACTTAGAAGTATATTAAATCTAACACCCAAGGCAATTATCTAACAGTTATTCTAACAAACAAAAACAGATAAATGAAACCCAGCATTTCCGACCCATTACTTCGTTAAGCATCTTCATCCATATTGTCAGTGGTTCGGATTTGGAGTTCAATCGCCAAAATAATTACCAGGTTATCTATCTTGAATATGGGCAACGTCCGCAAGTCGACAATTTAAGGCCCCTGCTCCTCTTTTTGATTTGGTGAAGCAGGAAGTTCCTCATTTCCGTCATTTCTGTCATTTTCAGCAGGATGATCGGTTGGAGGGGGTTCTTCATTTCCACCATTCTCAGGGTGGAAATTTATGGGGAACTTTGTCACCCTTGGTTTATCAGATAAGATATTTCTTTGGACCTTCTCAATCAAGACCTTTGGGGGAGGTTCCTCTCTAAGCTGCTCATCATCATAATCATTGTTAACATAGTAGCCCACTCGCACAAATTCTTGGCCAAGATATGAACAAGTCAAGAGAAGCACTGTCACACCTATAATATCTTCTTCACGAATCCTTGATGGGTCTGGTGGGTCTGCCTGCAACATATTCAACGGCAGAGTTAGGAAGTTAAAACAGATGCATCAAATCAGAAAAAAAAAAATCAATAAAAAACTAAAACTATGGGTCAGTAGAGATTGCCTGCAACACAAAACGGTAATTTCCAACATTAACAGGTCCAACAAGTACACTCTCCAGTAGTTGATCATAAGTCTCATCTTCCGCAGATCCCACATAGATAAGTTTCCATTCTAAATCTGCCAACCAAGAGAAAACTAATATATTTAACCTCCAATAAAGATTTGAACTCAACAAAAACTTAACACAAATCCACCATCAAAGATTGAGATTTTGACATATATTCATGGTAAAGTCTTATATTAAGTACTTGCAAACACATTCAAAAGGTAATCATGGCTTACGAAAAAATTTATAGGTCAATGCTAATAAGTGATTATTCTACAAGTAGAAAAATTTTAAGCTTATGACCCCCAATAATTTTCCAACAAATTAGAGGTTAAAAATTGCCAGGAGGTGAGAGACCAAATGAGTGATCAAGTGCAAATAAACCTGCAATACTCTTTTATTTTTTTAGAAAGAATCCCGGTTGATGATGTGGGTGTACATTAGGATATGAGACAAAGCATATAAAAAACAGTAATCCTTAGCAGCTAATCTACAGAGGTAACAGTGAAAATGAAAGAAGACTAATATAAAAGCTTAGAAATAAAGTTAATCTTACATGCTAAAGTATTGATGCATGACATTATTTTCTGCGATACCCAAGAAATTTTAAATTGATTCAATTTCTAGATAACAAAGCCCTCCATTCCTTTTAGAGTTAGCGCAACTACTTAATATGCATCCATGTATCTTTTACCAGAGATATGGCCGGCCATCTTGCTTTAGGGACATATTATGAAATGTGGAAGGATAAGTTATTAAATAGATTCCAGAAACGATGATAACTTGGGGAAGGCTCAAAAGGATTCAACTTAAGGCTATATTTTGTGAATCATCATTTTCCTCAAGTACCCATTCAGACACATTCCAACATGGATGTTTAGGAAATTAAACCTTCCAAATGTAACAAAAAACTTAATACATACACACACACACACATTCATGTCCAAAACTCAACATCCAAATCCAAGCAACATGCAATGAAATCTTCCAGCTAAAACATACAATAGCAGGACCACATGCTGAAAGGCCCCTTTTCTAGATATACAATTGACATTTCCCCATTTCTTAAATCCAGAAACTTCAGTTGTACATGATAGCTACTGAAAGGCCACTTTTCTAGAGATACAATTGACATTTCCCCAATTCTTAATTTTAGAAACTTCAGTTGTACGTGATAGGTATGGCGATGAGCAATCCATTCTACTTAAACCCATAACTCTAGCCAATTCCTTAGGCTGTCTCAAAATATCCAGCTATGCATCCCTAAAATTCTAAAATCTTGTGCCCGTACTCCTTACTGCATTTTTATAGGCTCGTCCATATAGCAATCCACCAGAAATCAAACACCGTAGTCGTTAACTTGCCTATCAAATTGGGCAAACACTAATCGAAACTTAACTGACTAAAAGGAAATTTGCTTTACAACTCAACACAAGTTTCTTCATTCTTTTCTTCTTCAAAAGCAAAGAAAGATGAATGCATTTGCCATCTCATATAAAGCTTAACTTCCAACGCAATAGAAAATTACAACAAGTTTCCACTTCTAAGTTTCATATTTGAAAAACATTGTCATATAAGCTCATAAAACCTAATCAAAAAAACTTGCAAGTAAGGTTCAATTTATGCCTAACCCAAACCCTAACTTTCTACAATGACATTTCAAACCCTAA
>JBBYHM010000006.1:7990035-8000544 GCA_038381775.1 Adansonia rubrostipa
CAAGTCAGGTTTCTTCGAGGAGAAATCAAAGAGTGATTCAAACAAGAAACAAGCACACTATATAACAGTGTTATAGGAATTATATTAAATCTCAGAATTCAAAATTTTTAAGAGAACGAAAAAGACATACCCTACACCCAAAACTCATGCAACCTCATCTTGAAGCCATTATCTCTACTCTACCGTTAGAGGAACTGTATCATTTGTACTTAAATATGTTTCAAAACAAATATGATTGTCGTTGAAATCTTAACTAAGCCAATATCAAAAGGTTCAGAAACAAAACTCTTTTCACATAAAACATAACTACATATAAGGTGTAGTTATATTGCTTGCAAGATTTAAAACCATATCCTAGGTAACATGAAGAAAAAGTGCACTTCCAAATATATAAACATCATTGACATCCCACTTTACCTCTTTGTAAAATGAATCGGAGAATCCAGACATAACACGGCATACGCTTTGAAAGTCTTCAGTGTCTGGGTTGTAACATGCCATGAGGAATGGACTGTACCTACAAGAAGCAAATAAGATAGATAAAAGCATGACTTCAAACAGAAAGGATTCACATTGAAAGCATATGGCAAGGACATAGAGTATAATTAATGAATATTATTAGATTAAAATTCAATTATCTGTAACATTTTGTTCGGCAATATACGAATGTAATTCATAAAATGCAAATCATTACCCTTTCACTTCAATTCCACGTATTGCTAAACATAGTAGCTGTTAGAACATCAGGTGTCTTACAGGTCACAGGCTATTTATTGAATAACATCAAAATCTAAGTTTAACAGTGCCACCAAGATCCAAGTTTCAGCACACCAGGGATTTTCTAGGTTATTAGGTCGAAGTTCAGATGATTCCAAGAGTCTCTAGGTAGTTAGATTTATTTTCTTCATGTCCATTGGTTATTTACCTCTCACTAATTAGTTTCGTATATACGTAATGCCATCCTAGTGGGTTCAGGACGATGCGATTTGGATCAATGGAACTATATCTCTTTTTGTCCCCTAGTAACTTCTAAACGTCAACCCTAAGCCCCTCAAAGCAACATGGGCAGATCATCCCAAATCTGCACAACATCAACATCCATTAATAATGGGGGATGTTACACAAAGTTTCATGTACTCTTAGAATCAAAAGCTTACCATAGACCGAGGAATATTTTCCCTCTATAAACTCTTTCTAATTTCACAAAGTTTCAAATGCAGCATAAAGCATTATTAAACAACAGCATTACCAAAGGTCATTACCATCCTGCTTTTCTCCCATTACCATGCCAAGCACCGATCGGGACTAAATCAAGGGAGTCACTTAATCCTTCCACATAGTCTC
The DNA here is from genome assembly GCA_038381775.1 of Adansonia rubrostipa. Classification (NCBI taxonomy): domain Eukaryota; kingdom Viridiplantae; phylum Streptophyta; class Magnoliopsida; order Malvales; family Malvaceae; genus Adansonia; species Adansonia rubrostipa. The sequence goes on from JBBYHM010000006.1 coordinate 7,991,380, forward strand.
GCTTCACCTAAGAGAGAACACCAAGCAATTAGATTCAATATTTAGCTATCTTCCTACTTTCTAAGCAGTTAAATGATTAAAAAATTCCAGTAAACATAAAACCTTTAACCATGAATCACCACGCTTTGACGGAAGGTATCCAGCATCAGTATCTAAGGATTTAACCATAATTCCTTCACATTGAAACTGCAATGCATCTTCAAGGAAGGAGTTTATCCTAGCAATTGTGGCCTCATTGGTCAAACAAGCATCATCTGCACCCACCTATTAAGAGATAGATCGTAAACAAACTAATCACTAAAAATTTGTATTCTGTAATCAGGCAAAGCCTAGAGCACTTACTGTAATTTCTTTTGCATATTCAAAATGACCCAACTTCTCATCGGGAAACAATTCCTTTAAACCTAAATTTTTCAAGCGTGAGATAAAAAGGATTAAACTTACAGCTAGCAAGACTTCAATAAAAGGGACTTTGAAAGAAATTAACCCCGAAAAAATCGTGGGAGGGGAAAGGCATACGTTTCCTTCTTTGGCATAGAGGAAAGTCTAACAGCCTGTGATAGAAATTATGATGATCATATTTAAGAAGTTGCATGAAAAATAAGAAAACAGCAGCAAAAATAAGAGGGACAACTGATTCTAACATAAGGTGTGAAGATCTACACTCTTTTATTCCAGAACAAAAATGCTTAATTATAACAATACTCAGATTGTAAGACTTACCGTATGTGACAAGTAAAAAATTAAGTTTATTGTTCTATTGGTCCTAATCTTTCCCCTTGGATAATCAATACTTACAGTGTCAACTGAATCTTCATTCTTCTCAACTTAAAACACAGAAGTAAATCATGGGGATGATATTTGAACTGCATTAACCAATCTCTATCACATCAAAAAAGGAGTTTACAACCGAATTCTTGTACTAATTGCTCATAAATCCCCACATGTCACAAGGGCACTCGATACCATTTGCAAGGTCTTCTAATGAAGGAATAAACCAGAACTGCATGAGGTCAATTTCAATTTATAAAAAGAGAGGTATGCCACTCAAGCTGTTTCATTTAAATGAGGTAGCTTGAAATGCAGTTGAATACACAAGATCTTTAAGGCATTGGAAACATGGCGGGCTCTTGGGATAACTAGAAGTCAACTTAAAAGTGTTTTTGTCAGGGAGGAAACATGTTTGCAGTCAAGGTGATTTCATCATGATGAGAGAAACAAAATGTGCTTAAGGAATGCCCATTTTGAATGCAACAATATCACTGGCCAAATTTCCATTATTTAATGAATCTTTTGCATGCATATGCGCAAATGCATGTATAACTGATAAATGGAATAATCTATTCTTATTCAAATTATACCAAATTTCATGCAAAGATTGATTCATTGTTATTGCTCAGGGGAAAGCTCCCGTTGTTTGAGTTCAGAGAATCAGAAAAAACTCATGCTATAATTTGTCCTTGATTTTGTAGTCTACAAATATATCCAGATATATGTCAAGAAAAAACTCAGAACAATTCCAAGAAAGGGTTCAAGATATTTACTGCTCTCCGTTAGCAAACATGATGTCAAACACAAATACGCAAATGTTAACCTGCATGTAGCAATGATTGAATGTGAAAAATATATATCAAAAGGCCTTTAACATCACTTAGGAAAGCACAAAGGGTATAGGTTTCTTAAATAACAATAAGTGAAGCAGCTAAGCAGATCCTTCATGCCATAAGATTACTTTCAATTTACCTTAATGCTTGAAGCTTGCATCATCAAACTTCCATAAAAAACCAGTAAATCTAATAATGTAACATTACCAAGTGAAAATAAAGCAAACCTTTATTTTGTCCACTGCGATCAAAGAATCTTTGCTCCCTCTTTCTCTTGAAGATAATTCTTGGAAGGACATGAGCTTCTGACCATTCTTCCTATCAATTGCAACTACCTGAAGCCAGAACGAAAATCAGCATTAGCAACATGAAAAAGTATTTTCTCCCACCGAGATGTACTGCAGCTCAGTTAGATTTGCAAGAATAACCAAGAAATATAAGAAAAAGTCAATCTAAAAGAATTAAAAGGCATTTTGCTGTTAGACACCCTTACCTCAGCATCCAATATGAAAGTCTGAGCGGCAGGCTTAGAAGACTCCTTAATTGTATTAATTAAATCTGGAAATCTTAATGTTGTTTCATCCCCATTTCGTGAAAAGACACGCATTGATCCATCAGCCAATTTGTGAATTTGGACACGCTGACCATCATATCTGAACATTACATGCAAGTGGAACCCCTCAGTCATAGCCAATATCAGATAAAACTAAGAGATGCAGAAGAATGGTAAGAAAACTACAAGATATGCCTTCCAATTAGTTATCCAACTAATGCCATTCAAGAAAACTCAACCATATTGAGTGAACAAAAAAAATATGGGAATAAAAATAATCTCATATGGTAAAGCATAGCCATTACAAGTCAAATGTCAAGATACAAGACAATAAAGTCAGGCACTTAAACTAATACAGTATAGAACTATCATCAATTTATCATTCACCCAGCTAAATTCCTTCAATAATTACAAGCAAAAAGAGTTATGTGAGAGATGAGGAAATCTACAGAATCTTATTAAGCCTTTAACCCCCCCCCCTTTTCTCTCCTCAGAACTGCATAAGATATAAAGCCACATAAAACATAATCTTAACATCACATTCTGTGCTGTCATAAAATGACATGGTCATAGCCAAATATCATCGTAAACTGTCAGTTTCTATGATTCTTTGTCACAACAACCTCGCAGATTTCATCCATATCAACTACATATCATCACAGAAATTACAAATAAATACAAAGACACTATTATACACATCCTAACCCAATAAAAACAACAATAAATTCTAGGGAGGCTAGGCATATTAGCTTCACAGTTGTTTCTTGCCATATGCAAATATAGCAAATAATACAAGTTTTAAACTTGATGAAATGTGTATAATCCACCAAAAAAGAAGAGAGAGAAAAGCTTACTTATATTCACATGTAAAAGCTTTGTTTTGAAAAAGCTTCAGTACTTCTGGAACCCCATTGGCAATTCTACCATCATGGATAATAATACCACCCATACACAACAGCATTAGTACACTCCAATATACAAAAAAGAAACAATAGAGTAACATTTATACATACTTTGCAAGCATGGGTTTTATAGGTATTCCTGGAACCATCGACAAGGTTGACGATGAAAAGGCAATACCTTCCTTCATTAGTGAAGGAACAAGCAAATCCTGTTAACAATGCATCATCAGCATAAGTGTACTGCAAAACAAAAGTATTCTATCTTTTCTTTTTTTTTTTCCAGAAAAATGGAGAGAAGGAAAAGCAACAAAATCTGGCATCTGCAGTGCATTGTAAAGCAAAATGAAACAGACTCTAATTTATAAGATACAAGAAACAAAGATAGCAAGAGGAAAATAACGCATACATACTTGCATACATGCAAAATCAATTAGCACACATATACATATATATTTTGCTATAAAAGGTTTAATAACTTACCAAATTTGGAAGTACATTATATGCTTCGGTTACTGCTGCAGAAAGGTCCTGACAAGTAACCCAATGATCAAATCAGAAATGGATAACAAATGATCCATGGCACAAAAAACAAGCAATCTTGAAACAGTATTATGCATATGCAGATAAATCTAATAGATGCCTTTGGTAGCAAGATCCTTTCCAGATAACATCTGTTCAATCCAAACAAGAAAACATCAATGGATTCATCCTATCCTATCCTTTCTTCTTCTTCTTCATTTCCCATTTTTTTTGTTTGGGGGGGGGGGGAGGTGAGTTAGTGCACTCATTAAGTTCATATTTCTCGCCCATAGTGGCATGATGTAAACCACCAAGCAAAAAAACTAGCTGAAAGAATCCAACCATGTAAACATGAAGTCTTCATCAAGAGATCTACTATTTCATATTAAATTCTTCAAAAGAAAAAAAAAAAAAACACAATTTATTAGCTTATGATTATTAATATTGAACCTGAAGCTTCTCTTTTAGACTATCCGCCATCCCTTCATGATAATGGTTAAGAGAGGAATTCATGACAACCGCTTGAGCCAATGCAGGCAGAACCGTTTTCATCATTGCTCCTATTCGCAAATTCCTGACCTGTATGCGCCATGATTTAGAAACTGAAGACAAAAGCAATTCAATGCTCATACAGCAAATTAAGAATTATGCCACAAGGAATCCTTCATTCACATTCATTAAGTTCACAACAAATGTACAAATTCAAAGATCTTAACATAATCACTGATTCATTTTGTTATCAGGCGTGAGAAGGTTGATAAATTCTACCTTTGAAAATCCCAATGGCAATCATGACAATAAGTATACAAAAATAATAGCACAAATGTTGTTTGCTTTGATCACATATACAATGCAAGATGCATCAACTAGGGGAAATTCAATATGATAAGAGCTTGTTAAGCCTAAACTCCAATATGATAACAAAGAAACTCACTTATCCAGGTTTTCAGAAAACTTGTATGTCTCTACTCTCTAGACACTTCATAAGATTCGAGATCAAAACCAAGCAGTTCATGCATGTAAAAGTGATTTAACAGTAAGATATTCAAATTACTTGCAAACAGCTAAATAAAACATTTTTGAAGTGTTTTGACTAGATGTCAAAAGTTTTTGGCATATAAAAAAAGATATCACCTATTCAAATAAAATAATAAGCTCTATTCTTTTCACACTGTTGCATATTAGATAATTAAATAAATAATAACAAGAATTGCCTACATAATGTATATTCAAGGAAAAGAGCATTTTTGGAATCTTACCAAAGTTCTCACCAGAAATTTCATCTCCTTCTCTCTACATGAACGTAAAAGATTCACAATAAGGTTTTTCTTCCGAATGGTACTGCCACTGCCTGTTTGTACACTGATAAATGCTATATGAGGAAAATCAGACAAACAGAATATACATGACAAAGATTAAATAATACAAAACAAAATGATAAACATGTTGCGTTACTTAGCTACAGAGTCAAATTCTAAAATGATACCAAAATGGGCACTAAAACATGGAAAAAATTGACTGATTTTCTCTTATTTTCAAAAGAAGGATTAAAAAAAAAAAAAAACTGGCAAAAGCTTGTGTTAGTGCAAGAATGTATAGGCACAATCATATGCATTCAGCACTCAGGTGCCCATGAATAATTATCCAAACCATTAGTTATTTTGTAGCATGGTATAGAACATAAGATCAGTAGGGACACAATCCTATTTATAATCAACAGAGTGGTAATAATATTCTGCTTCTAACTTGTCAAGTAACCTAGAAATCAGTTCTTATGAAGAAAATCATATTACAGCAAATTCTCAGCGAATTTCTTGCCACCAAAACCCAGGTATTAAATATTATTTCGAATCTTTCAAGTAGTGCAAATTAATATGACACTCTCCTACATATCTTTAAACAAATCAGTATCTAGTCATGGATTCAGTATTTCAGTAATTTCATAATCATTTATTGTCACAGGATCCATACTAGGCTGATCATACCTTATCTTCCGGAGCACAGAAAATACATCCCTAATTAATAGTGGTGGTGGAGGAGCAAGTAAAGTTTGTGTTTGCCGGCACGCTTGTGCAACATCACCTTAAAACCAAAATAGGGCATTAAGAAGGCTCTCCAAAAATTAATTGGGGGAGGCAAATCTAACAGAATAAGGAAAATTATGTCTAGAATTATCTGCTTCTACCAAGATCACCCATGTCATTGTACATATCCCTTATTTTTGACCGGTTAGTCCCACAAGCTTCTTCCAATGCTGATGTAACCAAGCTTCCGCCAATATTTAATTCCTGCATCATTACTACGGCATAAATGCTTCTTGTTTCTTGTGCTTTGCAGCTATATCTCTCTTGAAATTCTGTTTCTTATTTGTTAAGTGATCTACAATAGTACAATCTGAGGGGAAAAACTATCTTTAAGGAATAGGGAGGAAGAGTCAATAACTGTGTGAAGCAACAAAAAGGAAGATAAGAACAGGAGAACTGGTGAAGTGGACTAACAATATTTTCATGGTCAGCAGCAATTTTGTTGGTGCATAGATACACAGCAGGAAGCACATCCTCAGGGGACAAGGCCAGCAAACTGGTTGAAAGAAGACAAAGGAAAAAGAAGAGGCAGTCACTTATAAATAATGCAACGTAAATTTGATTTCACAACAAAGAAATATATATAACTAATAAGATACAATCTTACCAACCTTCTAAACATATTGCAAAGCATAGAAGCAGCTTTGATCTTGCCCTTTTGACCACCAACCAGGTCAAAAGTCCGTGCAAGATGGAGATATGGAGCAGGCTGACCAGGCCTCCAGCATGCTGCATAGACATCTCAGTAGGAGTACTAAAATTTTAGGAATAAGCCAAGAACTTGCCTCAAAAAGAAAGATACACCAAAGATGCAGTAAAAATATAACTCAAAGAAATACGTCAAGCGTTTAAAATGATTTAAAAAAAAAAAAAACCCCTTCCAAATAGGTGCTACCATACTCCAGAATTAGAAAAATTTCAAGCCACAAGATTAAGAAAATAGTAAATTAAAATAACTTCTTGACACCAACCATGATCTATAGGTTTATATTTATCAGGAGGCAATGAGACAAGAGTTGTGTCAGCATTTTCCACTGGTTGTCCTTGCAAAGATGAATCTGCCACACATCTTGACTCCTCCGGCACATGTTTGTTCTTGCTAACATAGCAATCATTAGTGCAGCTCTCGACCAGAGCTGATTTGCTGGAGACCACCATATTCTCTGTATTCTCATCATGGTTCACCACGGGATTACTATAATATACATCCAGGGCCTTGTTGATATCTCCTTGGGTTTTCTCAAGCAAGGTGGCCACATAATTTCTTGATGATTCATTGGCATTTATTATCTGAATAAACTGATCTATTTTCTCCAAATATGATTTAGTCAGATCAATAGGCAAGGTGCTTTCATCTTTATGGCATTCAATTTTCTGACTAGTCCTACCACCTTTAGAGTCATCAGCCAAAATTTTACCGAAGAACGTGGTTATCATAGGTTGCTTTGATCCATTAGATTCCAATTTTGAATTACTTTTTACTTTCTTATTCGACTTGTTCTCAGTATTTTTCTTCCTTTTCCCTGGAGATATGTTGCTCCGAACTGAAAGTTTCAAACTAGGAGACTTGCTGGCTTGACTTAAATGAAAGCTTAAATTTTCACTGGTGCTACTTCTAAAAGGCTCTGAATTGAAAAGTGGCACAACATTGTTAGATGAACTGGCCTGAGATGCAGAATCAGAAGTTCTAAAAGCAGAGACTTGCTCGTATAACTCAATTTCGTGTTCATAAAAATTAGAAACTGCTTCAACAATATTCCATCTTGAGCTGCTAATCAAATCTAATATCTGGTCCCTGGTCACCCATTTGGGCAAAGAGGCACCTAATTCCTCAACTATTCTCTCTCTTTCCTCCTCACTTGGTATAGTTGAATCTAGTGAATCAGGTTTGTGCACAGAAGATGAATCATTCAAAGCAATATCTACATCATCACTCTCAACTGTTTTCACCTCCGATATATTTTGCTTTCTTTCCTTGTCCTTTTCCTCATTCAAGTCAGGACGAGCATCCGTTTCAATTTCTTCTAAACACCCAAAATTGCCACGCTGAAAACCCATCAGGAAGTCCTTCTTATTGGCCATTTCATCAACCAGCCCAGCAAAGTGCTTTCTCAATTTATCAGCATGCTTACTGTCAAGCTTCTCAATGTCCATACCAACTGTAGGAATAACCTTCTTCGGTTTCAAAAACTTCACATATTCTCTAAGCTCATCATAATTAGAATGCTCACTGTAAGGGACTAGATGTATCTCAATCGAATCCTTAGATCTCACAGCAAATTTATTCCGTTTTACTTCATAAGTCCACCCAGTAGGCACAAAACCAACAACCTTCTCATACCCTTTTTCAGCCATAATCTCTTTCATTCTCACAAAATTCGGCCGAAAATATGGCCAAGTCTCACCTAATACATTCCAACCAACAACATGAACATCACTCTCACTCTCATCTACAGTAAAAACTTCATTGTCCCTATACCCCAAAACATGCAAAATCTCCATTTTCCTGTCATCAACAAATATCTTCCTCTTACATCTCCGAGCGACCTCAACCAAAATCTTCTCTTTTCCAACAACATAAGTAGCAACGAGGAACAAAACCCTCTTTTCCTCAAATTCTTGTCCTATCTTATTAACCACACTAACCACATAATCAACCGATTCTACTTGAGAAGGAAACACGAATTTTGGATCACAATATGTAGTATCTAAAAAAATCGCGTCACAACCAACAAATCCATTCAAATAACTATTCAACTTCATCGAATTACAATAACGACAATCACCCGTGTGAACATACCTTTCAAAGCTCCCATTTTTAGTGGGAACTTTGAATAAGAACTGGACTGCACCGGGGCAATGATTAGCGTCAATAAGAATGACCTCGCAGCCATCTATTACAACGGGGTCGTTTAGATGTAATGGGAAGATGAAATGGGGTAAGACTTTAAGGGTTTGGATGAGGAGGAGGGAAGTGAGGTGGGAACAAAAGATGATGCCTTTGGACCAGGAAGGGGAAAGGCCGGAGTAGTGGTCGAAGTGGAAGTGGGAGAGAAAGTAGGCGGCCGAGAAGTTGGTGGTAGTGGTATGGCGAAAGTAGTCGACGAGAAAGCTAGTGTTTGGGATGCGTTTAGAAGGAGGGAAAGAGGAAGGAATAGGAGGAAAAGAAAGGGAGGAATTGAGGGAGTTTATGGCAGTGAGGTAGAGTTGGGTTGAGTCTAGGGTAAGGGTTTTGGCAGCGGCAGCGACGGTGGCCACCGATTGAGAGGACATTAGCGGTGTCTGGCGGGACGGCGGAAGGTTTAGGGGAGAAAAGGGCGCATTTATGATTTTCTCTTAAATTAATTGAAATAGATTTAACACTAACATTATGGGTTAATCTATAGGAGACCTTTAAGTATCGTATATAAAATAATTATTATCAAATTTAAAAAAATTAAAAATAAAAACTAAAATTACTAAAAGAACCCTAAGAAAAATAATCTCCCTAAAATCTCCCCTTT
>JBBYHM010000006.1:8008291-8021468 GCA_038381775.1 Adansonia rubrostipa
CCCCTCCTTGTCTTCGTTTCTGTCTAAAAAAACTATTCTAGGGTTTCAAAAATGGCAAATAACAGCAATAAAGATGAACCAAGCACTGCTCCAAAGCCTAATCGTTGGTACAATATAAGTTTGGGGTCTTCCTTCAAGGACCAACATCAACCTTCGTCCAAATTCTGCACTTTACGCTGTAAGTCCTCATTAACCCCTCTTAATTTTTCTGGGTTCTGTTTGGTTTCCAAGAAAACCCTTTCTCGAACTATGTACCGCTCTTGATTTTTCTGATTTCTTTTTGTTTCTCTAAAGAATGAAGGAAAAAAAAACGACTATTGATGAATATTCGAAATATGAATATTTGAGGGTTTTTTTTTCCTAATTTTAGTGTTTGATTAACAATATAAAGGAGGATTGTAATTAGAAATTGTTACTTCCAATACGGTTCATAACGTTAGATATTCTTTTTCTTCAGTATCCAGAATTGTAAATCATTGAATTTTAGGCTTCAATTTTCGTTTTTTTCACAATCCTTCACTACAACGAATATGAAAATTTATCCATTTGATTTGGTATATTGTCTCAATCTTCAACTTTGAGATGTCATGTTTGGTGTTTACGAGAGAGTTACTTTCATAAGATCAACTTCAATTCGATTGACATGTGTTTTGAAATATAAGCTTTACTTCTTTTGTTTGATTTTGTTGCAGATGAATTTAAGCCAGCATCAATTGATAAGAACCAACCAGGATTATTCCATAAGGCTAAGGATAATCGGGTTAAGGTCGAATTCGAAAACAACCAAAATGGAAAACCCAAGGTTACATTTGAGGGTGTTTGTGAAGACTACAAGGATAATGATGCCGTTTTGTTCTTTGATGGTGAGACCTTTCGGTTGGAGCGTTTACACCGAGCCGTGAAGCGGTTGAGGCATGTGCGGCAGCCCGGTGAGTCGACAGCCATGGCTCCTTCAGCTGGCCCTACTGCTGCTGCAGAGTCTTATTCACCTCCACTCGGTAAAGGAGTCAAGCCTGATTCTTTGAACAAAGTCCCGGTTCTGCCATTGCCAGTGAGTTTACTTCACCCTGCAATCTTATGCATCTTTTCAAAGCAACAGCCTGTTATTTAATTGCTGATTTTTATCTGAGAAAATTAGGCATGTGCTGTTTTTAATAACATCTACATTGTATTAATTTTTCTATTTGTCATGTTTTCTGTGTGATTTACAGCTTCAGGTTGAACGCATCGACACTTGTGACTTTGAGAGCGGAGGTGAGGTTCTTTTTTTGTTTAGGAGATGCTAATATACTTAAGTTGGGCCTTCATCATCATGATGTTACTGGTCTCTCTGAATTTTGGATTCAAACTTAAACCTCCTGGTGAAAGCCTAATTCAATGTATTGAAGGAGATAGTTTCTTCTATCAGAAGGTACCCGGTTAGGGTAGGAAGTTTCTCTTCTTTGAGCGTCCTGATTGGAAGAAGTCATTGTTTATTATTATAACAATATATAGCTCATTCTTTCTTTTACGAGATAATCTGGCTTGTAGATCTCTACAAAGTCTTCCCCCAAAGAATAGGCACTTTCGGGGCATGTAAGGAAAGTAGTGTTTACCATCTGTCGTTGTCGAAAGCCTATCTTTCTGGAATTCCATTGGCTAGATGGTAAGGGTACTAAGAATTGAAATGAATGACAATTATCTTTGCTCATTGTCGAAATCCAGGTGGCTGAGCTTTTGTAGATACATGACCACTTTTATTTTAAGAATTTGTTGTTTTTAGTCAATTTGTTATTTATACCGTGGCAAACTCTTACTTCACTGCCCATATTGCAGAATCCAAAAAGGAGAAGAACTCGGAGTTCCTGTCGTCAATTCCTAATCAACCAACTGTGTCACCGGATCCTAAAAATTATGAATCAGAAGAACAGGTGGATATAGTCAATGATGACGATGATAATGATGGTTTGGGGACAGCTAGGGAAGATAATGCCTCTGAAAAGGTTTCAACTGGTATTGGTATCAATATCAACTTACCAGATCAAAATGATACAGATGATGAGATTGCTGATGTAGATGCAAGTGATGATGAACATAAAGTGGGAAGTAATGCAGCAGAAGCTCTTAGAGCTCAGGTAAATGCAGAAGGGAAAGAAGAAAATACTTCAAGCTCAAGCAGTAGCAGTGGAAGTGAGAGTAGTGGGAGTGGTAGTGGAAGTGGGAGCGGGAGTGGGAGCAGTAGTAGTGATAGTGAAAGCAGTGATGGTGACTCAGTCATCTCTATTTAAGTGGTTTGACCAAGCTCCTGTTTTCGATGTTACTCGGATTTGGACGTGAGTGTCGGGCACGGGGTATGTTCAATTTTTTAATAACATTTTTATGTATTTCAAGGTCCTTTGAGGATCATATCTCCATACTCATATTCGAATAATATATAAAACGAACATGGGTATCCAACATAGGATTAAAAAAAAAATCGGATCAACATAGCCTGTTTTGCATGGCCTAGTTTGGCATTGCTATGAAATTATTGGTTGGCAAACTAGGTTCAAATTGTTGTGAAAATTTTTTTGGGAGTTTTTACTGTTTAGCATTGCAATATATTAAGCCCCTATTTAGCTCAACATTTTTTGTTTTGGCTTAAAAGCTATCATGAAGCTCTTATGAAAAATAAGAGTTTTAAAAATTATGCTAGAGTTGTTCAGTAATTTTATCTTTATAAGTTCTTCTTTTTGTAGATATCGAGTTACATTCTAATGAATGAGGACATTTTTGAAACAAAAATAAAAATTCCATCAAAAGCTAGCTTATTAAAAAGAAAACCTCTTATTTTTAGCATTTTTGAAGCTCGAGTTTTTATTCTTTAAAAATAAGCTAACATTTTCTTTAAGAGCCTTTTAAAAGATTCGTTTGGCTTAAACACTACTTTTAATAAGAAGCTTTTTAGCTAGAAAAAAAAGTTTGGCCAAACATATGCTAAATTTTATAACGAAATTAATGAAATAATGAGGAGCCAAACTTGAGGCTTAGCTCAAATGGTTCGCTCACTTGTTTTTAAGAGTTGAATTCGAGCAAGATTAGGATCCGGTTCTCAAAACTTGCGTATCCTTCTTTCTCAATACAACTCGGCTCTTGGTCTCTGTTGTACAAACGAAAATGATGAGAAGGTGAGTTGGAAATAGATATGGTAGTAATTTTGTGAGAAATTCGTTCAAAACCATCTTTTGTAGTCCAAAACCCAAAACTTTTTGGTTGGTTGGCATTGAGGGGGAGTTGAAAAGCTGATTTGTATAAGAAAGATAGAAAAAAAAAGCTGATCTGGGATTATGGGATTTGTATATAGATTTCTTTCTTCGCCAAATCCGGATCCAAAGATGTTGATAGAAACAGCTGTTCAAACTGAAAACCAATGCCATAATTAAAACAAAAGGAATGTTCTACCATTGATCAGCTGCATAAAGATGATCTCACAAAGTTACAATATGCTAGTGCTACAATCGTAGCTGTTCACAATAATGCAACCAATGTTACTTTGATTCAGGTGTGGTGGATACAAATATATGTCTGATGTGTATGCTTATTTTTTAAAAGGTTTTTCATATATTTAGAAGATCTTTTGAGGGTTATATTTATATACCAATGTTCGAAAAATGTTGGGACACACCTGTTTGACATGAGTATTTCATAAAAAAAATAAAGAGACGAAGCAAGATAGCTACAATTTGATGCCTTTGATGCTTACTAAGTTTTAACTCATTGACGCCAACAGCCAAAACATAGTATTAGTACCCAGATAAAAGAATTCCAGATAGCTATTTAAAAAAAAAAGAGCAGATTTTGAGGCACATTTAGGTCCAAAATGAAAAATAATTTTGTGTTCCCTTTTGATTTTGGAACATTTTCTTACGAACTTGCATAGTTCAGAGCTTAATGAGAAAAAAACCGAAGATGACCCATAATAGAGGCACTGGTTGTCTGTCAAGTCTCATAAGGCAGCAGGTTCTCTCTTTTCTGGCTCTGTGTTTCTTCCCCCATCGCTTCCTTGACCTCCAGTATATCCATTCTGCAACATTTTATGCTCGGTTGGCAAATTCTTCTTCGCTTTCTTGCTTCCTTCGACTTTCCACAAATCCCACACCTTGGTTTTTGGTGGAGGTGTTGCATCTGCAATAGGAGCAACTAACCCTGGCTTGCCATCATCTATAACTCCATCAACTAAACCATATTCCTTAGCTTCCCATGGATTCATGAAATTATCCCGGTCAGTATCGATATCAATCTGAAAAGCGATGGATGGTAAAAGTAAGACAATTCAGAAAGGAAAACAAAAGCAAAGTGCAAGGAACATAGATGATAAAAGAATGGTTAGAACGCATATTGATATAGATTCTAACCTGTTCTTCGGGCTTTCCTGTAACTCTCGATAATATCTTGTTCAGCTTAATCTTATGGTACACCATTTCTCTTATTCGTATGCTCATCTCTGTTGCCTGGAATTAACAGAAACCATCAGAAATTAATTAGCTACGGACAATTGGTGAGCCGAATAAATTACTAGCAGAGTTCGAGTTAGACTCGTTCTATCGATTAGAAAATTTTCCACTAGTTCCATCATTTGACATTTAAAAACTTCAGTTTTCTAATCGTTAACATAATTTTATCTTGCAATTAAGTTACACTTGAACAATAAAAAGAAATTGATTCCCGATAATTTGCCATGGATACATTAAGAAAATTTATATATGATGAAACAAACAACTACTATTAACCCCTCCAATCATCATATAGCATTCTTCTTCAGCTTATTTGCGTGTAAATCAAACAAAAGAGAAACTTGCTTCCAAAACATTGCGAGAGACGCATTAAAAAATACTGCAAATAAGCCCTTGAAATGAAATATAATTCTTATATCTGAGGATCGATGTCTATAAATTAATCAGAGCATCAGACACTTACTTTGCCTCCAGCAGTTCCAAGTGGTTGATGAATCATTACTCTTGAATTGGGCATGCAAAACCTCTTCCCTTTTGTACCAGTAGCCAGAAGAAAAGCACCCATTGATGCAGCAAGGCCAAGGCAAATAGTTGAAACATCCGCTTGGCACATCTTCATCGCATCATAAATTCCCATTCCTTACATGTATCAATCGACAAGGGAAGGTTAACATAATCAGAATGGTGAGCAAAAGCTACTTAGTTATACTCAACTCTCATAACAAGCATCTAAAATATCTGCATCATCTATGTGAATCATTTCTCGCAGTTGATTCAGTAATTCTAGCACATTTATTTTTCGAACTATTACATTCAAAGCCACCAAGAAGAAAATTTAAAGAGATCACCTACCAGATTATATTGCATTTCGCATTCACAGCTAACTAACCAGTCTCCATTCTAACACCTTGGATCTGATAAAGCTTCAGAGACTTACATACCACAGCCTTTTGTTTTTCTATTATTTTGAGTAAAATATAACCACAAACTTGAAGTTCCCAAATTCTAAACAAAAAGGCCGATGCAGCTTAGTGCATAATAATACTATAAAATCCTGACACAATGAGCAGAATGCCACGTTGCCACCACACTTCTAATTCATGAACTCTTTTTTATCCCTTTGGTTGCACCTTAGGCAACCAAAACTGAATTCTGCTTTATTTGCCATCCAACATTTCCGCTAGTTCCACAAGTCCAAAAGGTACTAATGATTTTCTAAATCAGAAGCCAAAGGACATATAAGAACAATTACAAATTGTTGGAGTTAGTGCGAAGCTCTGATCGATTTACCTAAATGTCTACATAACATGAAGGTGAGGAAATGAAGCTCACATGTTGCAATGCATTTTGTAAACTACGTGCTTGTTTATCCAATAGAAATGTCAGTAGAATTTCATGAAAAACTATTTTATTCATCTATCACTTGAGCCATTTGGTAAAGCAGGAAAGAAAGACAAAATTAGGATAAAGAAAATGTAAGCAAGATTCCGCTCATTAGAAAACCCAAGGATCATTTAAATTAGGTCAGATCGGCCCAACCTTTAACACTGGGTTTCTGAATAGAAATCAGCAAGTAGAAAATACTTTCATAGGGCATTTGACCTTCCTTATGCTAAACTTGCTTCCAATCACTTGATTTCTTTAGGTATTTGTTGTTTCAACTATAGGACTACCTTTCAGGATCATTGATAAACTATAAGACTACCTTGGAGCTAACCAAGCTATGAACTTCATGAGCTTTGCTTTATTGTAGATTAGGAGCAATACTCTAAAAGCCTAATCGCAAAATATTTTGAAACCATTTATTCGATACAAAATCAGCAAGTAGAAAATAGTAAACCAGTTTCTTAATAAAAAACAGCAAGTAGAAAATAATTTAGTAGGCCCTTATGCTAAACTCGCTTTTCAATCACTTGATTTCTTTAGGTATTTGTTGTTTCAACCAATACCTTTCAGGACCATTGATAAACTATAGGACTACCTTAAAGCTAACAAAGCCATGAACTTTACAAGCTTTGCATAATCGTAGATTCGGAACCATACTCCAAAACCCTAATCGCAAAACGTTTTGAAACTGTTTATTCAATTCAAAACCCCATAATGATGCTTATGAATAATGGGGAGATGAGGGGGAGAGAAGCAGGGAGTTCAGCATATGGAAGATAACCTTTAAGACATACCGGCAGTGACGGAGCCACCTGGTGAATTAATGAACAATTTTATGTCTTTCTGGGAGTCTTCAGCATCCAGAAGTAACAGCTGACTTATAATCAAATCTGCTGTCATGTCATCCACCTGTTCTACATCAATGAAAACTTATTAAATAGATTCAAAACCTTAGAAACTTCAAATACTCAGACAAAACAATCACCAAGACCTTTAAATTCAAAACACAATTGAATTATAAACAAACCACTTTCCAAATTGAATTACAAAGATAAAAGAAAGTAGTTCTAGAAACAGAAAAATAGAAGTGACGTAGAAAATAAACATAAATACAACTAAAAATTCCAAACCCTCTCCAATTGACATATAAGCTAAAAACATAGTCATGTACTTGTAATAAAAAAAACCCACATTCCAAGTAGACTTATAATGCAATAAAAAGCAAAACTTAAGGGGAAAAAGAAAAACCTGAGAACCCAAAAAGATAATCCTTTGACGAAGAAGCATGTTGGTAGTATCAAGCTCTTCAAATCTAGTAAGCCATCTCGGAGCTGAAGCTGAAGTAACATGAGATAAATCAGAGACATCCCAGTTGCTGGATAAGGATGCTGTTTTTGAATACGAACCTTTTAAAGCCTTAACACTAACAGTTTTTTCTCTTCTTTTATTAGGAAACATAAACTGTTTGGTAACAGGCAATGGAAGTGGTTTGGCTATATGGGTTAAACTCATCTCCATGTTTTCTTTTAAGAATGTCAGGATTTTTGCAGAAAAAAAGAAAAAAAAGAGTAGCGGAACAGCAGGGGAAGAACCAACAGAGCAGGGTATTTGAGAGTCCAAAACGAAGTCGTTTAGATTTGGTAAATTGGCTATTAATTAAAAGGTCGATTAAATTTAAGGCTTTTAGTATATTATAATTATATTTAAAAAAAATTATTTATTTACTTATTTTTAATGTAATAATAATTTATATTATATTTTGTATTTTTAATTAAATTTTTATATTTCTTATCATATTCAACGTTTGCAGGCAGCAGAAGTGTTACTTAAAGCTATTAACTTGTTAAAAAGGTTTTGTTTTGGAAGTTAAAAAAAAAAAAAAAAAAACTTTCTGGTGAAGGGAGAAAAAAAGGGAGAATGGCAAAGTTTTCAGTGGGGATTGAAGATGGAGAAGGGTCAAGCAACCGAATCCATAAGCGTCAAAGGGTGGTGCAAATTTTGGATATAGAAGGCTCTGGTCGGGAAGAATCAGAACAAGAGGAAGAAGATGAAGAAGAATCAGAAGGAGAAGAACTATCAGAAGAATCAGAGGGTGAAGAAGAGGAAGAAGAAGAAGAAGAAGAATCAGAGGAAAGTGGAGCTGAGGAAGGATCCATGATGAACCCTCAGACTACTACTGGAGATGGCTCTATTTCCATTACCTTAACTGACCCTGAAGTTCTTGATTGTCCTATCTGCTATGAGGCCTTGACTATCCCTGTTTTTCAGGTTGGTCTTTATTTATAGGTTTATCAGTTCAAAGCTTTGAATTCTGGATATGGGTTTTTCTTTTTTTTTTCCTTGTTGGGTGAAAAAATTCAAATTTTTGGTGAATTTCTTGATTTTATGGTGGAAGGATTGGATCTCGGAGTGGCTTTTTAATTAATGAGTGAAAAGGTTTTAGGATTTTGTTTAGTTCTTGATTTTATCAGTGAAAATCCTTGAATTTGATTTCTTTTCCTTTTAAATTTGCTCTCTGGTTTTCCGTTTGTTGGTGAAAAGCTTCCAAATTTGGACATAGATTTTTGTTTGTTGGGAAAGCTTTTTTAAATTTATAAGAAAGGATTTCAGATTATGTTATATCTCTTGTTTTCTTCGTTTTCAGTTATGTTTTTGTATTCACCTTGACTTTCCTTTAAATTTATGTGTCTCTGAAGTTTTATATTTTGGTATGATCTCGTTATATTAGCTGAATACTCTAATACTAGTTATTGATGCAAAGCTTAGATTTTTGGATGAAGATAAGATTCTATGATTTAGCAAATCTGCTTAAATTCTATAAATGGATACTAGACTTTACAATTTATGGCATCTTCTTATTTAATAGACTGCTGAAAGGAAGTATATGGATGGTGAAGAGGCATTCAGTGATTGTTAGCTTCAGTGGCAGAGGATGATTTTTAAGTTGATAGGTCTAATCTATGTTGCTCCGACTCTTTTATTTTTTAAAGTACCTGTAGCTGATGCATATCCAGACATGCTAATCTGAATATGATCCTCTAGGACTTTCCAAATACATAAAAAAAACTTAATTTTAACATACCCATGTCAGGCATATAACTGTGTTTGACACTCACAATGTAATTCGAGTAACTAGGATATTTTTTCTTGGTACAAATGAGGCCAGAGCTTGAGAATAGGGGAAAGGTTGTAGATGTTGTAATTCGAACTGCAAAATTACTGGATGCACTATGACTACACGACCCAATTGGGCTAAGCTTTGGGATCAATGACTTAGGATATGAGCATGAGACAAATGTGGAATTCTCATACTTCTTTTTCCCTATATGAATTTGTAAAGGGTCAATATGTGAAATGATTGTTGAGAGTCAAATCTAAGTTGATGTTTTGACAATTTTCATCTATATTGATAATACATTACAGGGTTTTTGGATGATGCTAGATAAGCAGGTCCAGATTTGTAAGATACTATATAGTGTCAACATAATAAGTTTAGTAAATAGTTTTGCCTTTAGTGATAAAGCCTACTATAGCTCTTTGAACATAGATTTTCCTACTTCCTCTTCCATTCATGTAGGATTTTACCCTGCATCAATCATCATATTTGGGGCTTAGTAGGAGTGTAGGACTGCGAAGAGATAATACTTTTTAAGCCTGTATGTTGTACCCTATGTCACTCTAACTCTTTATTTTCCTAAAGTATCTATGTCTGACACGTATTCAGACATAGGTATACGGGTATGATCCTTCAAATATATGGAAAAACTTTAAGAAAATTTAAACACACCTTGTATTGGATATATATTTGTATCCGACACTCGACCCTAAGTGCAGGTAACATAAGTGGTATCTCATGAAATGGGAAACATGAGGATCAAAGGTTAAAGTTTGTTTGTACTTCTACAAAAACTTGGAGTTTTAGATCCCTGATATTTGGTTAGGTTAGTTGGGAACCTTTTTCTGTGGGAAGATGACTTGCAACTTTTAAACCAATGGTAAGATCTTAGTTGCATTTGTGAGAAGGGTTAGTATTTTCAAGTTACTAGAAAGAAGCAAGTATTAGCAAGAATTTATGTTGTTCCAACTCTTCATTTTTCTTGAAGTATCTCTGTCCGACACTTGCTTCCGAAACATATTTAGAGATGGATACAAAGATATGATCCTCCAAGGATCCCCTCCCCCTAAATAAACGGAAATCTTGAAAAAAGAATTGAACATGCCTGTGTTTGATACTCACACTTAAGTCCGAGTAACATAGCTAAAAAATGGAAGAATAAGTCAATCCTATCCCTCTATAACCATTTAATCAACACATTCTGGCTCCAGCAGAAGTGCCTTTTTAGAAGTATTGGTCATTGTTGAACATGCACTAGAAAGAGAAAGGATGAGGCTTATGAGATTCTAACGTCTTAAGATGATGAGGAAGCGGTTTGTGAGTTTTTTGAAAGTATTGTTCATACTTGGACATGAACATATAGACCTTGAAAAGTCTTTAACTTGTCATTATAAATATTTATACCAGATCAGTCTAGAATTTCTGAGGAAAAAAAGAAATTTGACTTCTATAACATTTGATTATTAGCTTTCTCTGGAGATCTCTTAATGGCCAAATCTCTTTTCTTCAATAATGGCAGTAATTTTTAGAAGTTGTCATTTTTCCTTTTGAACTTGAGGGTGTTTTGGTGGATGAGTTTCGGCATTGTCTTATCTATCATTGATAGCACATATGAAGTTAATGGAATCCGATAAGTTTCCATATTTTTGTAAGCATATTATTCATTGTTTCGTATATTAAATGCATCCTGATAAGTTTTTACGTGCTTGATTGGCAATTCAGTGTGAGAATGGCCATATAGCTTGCTCTACTTGTTGCTTCCAAATTCGGAACAAATGCGCATGCTGTGCTAGTTCTATCGGCTATAATCGCTGCAGAGCAATCGAGAAGGTTCTGGAATCAATCAAAGTGTCATGCCAAAATTCAAAATATGGGTGCCAAGAAGCAGTCAGTTATAGTATGAAGCAGAGACATGAAAAGTCATGTACTTTTGCGCCATGTTCGTGCCCCATTCCTGGTTGCAAATTCGAGGGTTCATCAAAGCAGTTGTGTGGGCACTTTGGTAATGAACACAAGTATTCTGCAGAACTTTTCCGGTACGATCGCTTAGTTTCCATTACCTTACTAGTTTCTGAAGAGTTCCTTATTCTTCGAGAGGAGACAGATGGGTCTTTATTTATTATCAACCATAAGGTTGAAACATTGGGAAATGTAGTCTCTTTGAGTCAGATTGGGCCCTCAATAGAGAAAGGTATCTTCTACGAACTAATTGCAAAAGCTGAAATGGACGGAAGTACTATTAGATTACAATCCTTCACAAAGAGCACAACGAAACGGGTTGATAGCCCACTTTTGTTAGGGTTTCTCCTGATTCCTAGTGAGTTCTCTTGCATTTCCCGGGTGCTCAAGATCGAACTGCGCCTGTGGCATCCTGGTCACAATCCCTACAACATCCAAAGACCCAGCAGCACATAACACTTGTAAGTCTTAGTGCATAAACTAGTAAACTCCAATTTAGCAATTTTTTTCTTTTTTGATAAATTAGGGATGTAGGTAGAAATACATAGAATCGAACCCAAGCTTACATGCTAACTCTAACGCACTCCTAGCCATTAGGCCAAGAGATTGTCGGATAGTAGTTGTTATTTATGTCAAGCAAGGGTTGTGTTTTTATTTTGTTTTTAATCATATCAGGCTTTCATGTGCTTTCTGCTACTATTGATTTATCAAAACCTCGCACCAATATTTCATTTACATGGCCACCTTTGTGCTTCCTAAGCATATGACCATGCTACGTTATTTGGACTCGGGTGTGAGTATTAGATATGTGTATGTGTTTGACACAAATATGTTAAATTTTTTTTTTAGTTTTTTCATGTGTTTGGAGGGTCATATCTATGTATGAATATGTTACAGACATGAATACTTTTAGCAAAATGAAAAGTCAGAGCAACATAGTGATTGACCACATATGGTACACCTCTTAACCAGATGGAATAAAGGTTCATTCATGCAGCCATTAATGGGGGAAGATGGTCCAGTATGTGTGCTGCAAATGGAACAAGAGATTGGTTATTGAAGAAGAATCCATCTTGTCTTGAAAATGATTCCTTCATTCTAGACTTTCTCATTGAATAAAAAATCGGACAAGGAAAACCACACGAGATCAAACTGGTGTGATCTACGAATTATCGGTTTCAATTGGAAAAATATTAAATATAGTATCTATTTATGTATTTGGCTTAATGATATTATTTTTAATATATATATATATATATATGTATAAAAGAAGTTAAATATGTAATTATTACATTAATAGTACAACTTAATCTTTGCATGTATATTTCTTACAGCTGAGAAAAAAATTGAGAAATTATCGCAATAATTATTTCAGTTGAGTTTTATCGATTTTATTTTGGTTTTATTTGATTTTTGGTTTATAAATTAAAAAAAATATAATTATTTGAATCAAATTTTTTATTTAAGTTTTATAATATAAAAATAAATATTGTATTTTTAAATTAGTAAAAAAAATTGAATAATATAAAAAGTAATATAGTTTTTAAAATTTAAATAAATTGATAAATCAAACCAATCCGAATCAGCAGAATTTGATTCGGATTTGATTTCTACAAAAGCTAGAATACTATGATTTAGTCATAAGGTTTTTTTCCCCCAAAACGGAACCGTTTTTACTTATCTAGAATCATGTTCGCCTAAAAGAATCAATAAAAACACTTAAAAAAGAAGACTATGGCCAAGAGATCAAACATTAACTCCATCTGCAGTTGATTACGTAAGCGTTTATATTCCATAACAATATATTACAAGCACATTATTTGAACCAGCAAATGAACCAAAAAGGCTAGTTAGTACAGTTATACTCTGTGAGATTGCATTTCCGAAGGATCTATCAGACCCTCCAACACAACAAGCTGATCCAGCAGGGCAAGCTTCTCATCTTCAAGTGCCTTGACCTCATCTTCAACTTCTTTTATCTCTTTACCTAATGCAAAGCTTTCTTCCTCCAGTAGCAAATACTTGCGTCTCAGTGCCCGGTACTCATTTCCGGATGTAGAAGAGTCGGGTAATGAATCTGAATTCGATCTCTCAGGTTGCTGAAATACCGGAGAGATTTCATTCTTCGGGTTCCCTTTGGATGTCTTTCGCCCTGTTCTTGATGGTAGAGGTCCCTGTACCGGCTGAGCCCCAACCAGGGGTGCTTTGTTAGTTGATTTTTTCTTTTTCCGTTGCTTCAGATTCA
>JBBYHM010000006.1:8043025-8065292 GCA_038381775.1 Adansonia rubrostipa
ATTTATTTAAATTAAATAAATTTGTTTACAAATATAAATATTAACATATAATTAAATATGTTCATAAATAATAAACAAACAATTAAAGTTTAAGTTAATTTAATTTTTGTTTTTGCTCTTGAGATTATTTTTATTAATTTAAATATAAAATAATAAAATAAAAATATTATTTTAAATAAATTAGATTACTATTAAATTATAATCGAATAATAGATGAGCTTTAAACGAACTTTAAATTGAAGCATAAATGAGTTTATTCGTAAATATAAATCAATTAAACACAAATCGTTCGAACTTAGATTATTTAATAAACGAAAATTAAAATTAGACTCTTAATACTTTATTTAATTTAATAAATAAACATAAACAAACAAAGATTAAACTATTAATGAACTATTTGCCGAATGCTCTAATCATTTATTAAAAAAAGATAACTGAAATCTTCTTGACAAGCTTAGCAGTCAAAATTTCATATGGTCGCAGTTTAGACCAAGGAGTAAAAAACCGGATCAAAAGTCGAACCGGATAGATCTCCAATTTCCTGTTCAACAGACTGATCTAATTATACCAGGAAATTTGAAAAACAACAATTAAAATAATTAAAAATTTTCAGAATACTGTATTACATATAACTAATACAAACTGTACATAATATAAGTCTATTACATATCACAAAATTTAGGAATTTAGCTTAAAACTAATACACACTGTTCTAAAAAAATGTTGTTTTCGACTTTTCTGCTATACTTTATAACCAGGTTTTAATTTAACAAGCTGAACTAATACAACCCCATAAACATTTAGGAGTTTCTGAGAGCTAGAGAAGAGAACTAGAGGAGATTTAACTAACTTCAAGCAATGCCGAAAGAAGTGAACCGGAGAAGCGATGGGAGAAGATGTAACGAACCCTGATCATGATTTGAATGAAGCAAACGATGTAGGAGGGAGGAG
Organism: Adansonia rubrostipa; assembly: GCA_038381775.1. Taxonomy (NCBI): domain Eukaryota; kingdom Viridiplantae; phylum Streptophyta; class Magnoliopsida; order Malvales; family Malvaceae; genus Adansonia; species Adansonia rubrostipa. Next base: position 8,043,977 of record JBBYHM010000006.1, read on the forward strand.
ACACTGTTTTGTTCGATTATGAATTGAAGAGGAGGAAATATGCACTAGTCCAATTGTTGGGTTTTTCAGGCTTTGGTTAATGGCCCAATGGGGTTAGAAAAACCCAAAACCAATGGGCAATGTTCTAATTGGGTTAAAACAGAAAGCAAAAAACCTATAAAATATTTACTATATTCAGGTTAACTAAGTGTTTTTTTTTTTTTTTCAATTTTCAATCATCGATTTTTTGTCGGTTCTGGATAGTTTAATAAATTTTTAATTTTATTATTAAGGTTGAATGATCGGATTTATTCGATTTTGATTGAACCAATTGAATCAATTGACGTATTTAATTTTTAATTATTGATTCAGGGTCTTCGAATAAACACACAAAATTTCTTATTTTATCAAAGTAATCCACCTTCTTTTCATTAGTAAATTGTTCAAAAGATAATTGAGTAATCAATTATTCATAATTTTAAAGTATTTTCATAATCATGTATTTAAAGCATTTTCATAATCCAGGGTAGAAGTAAAGGATATTCTTTTTATTTACACTCTTTGCTTATTCATTTATCTTTCAATTTAATACAAATTAACTTAAACATTGCAGCATGCACCGAAGCAAAACACCAACTCTAACAACTTTGACTGTTTTGTTTTGCAAAGCCTTTCTCGACTGTCTTAAAAGTGATCACAACAAATTTTAATACCATCAATAGAAAACACCTTTCAAATTTAAATTAGCATCTTTCGTACTCTAGAAAGGTGCATGAAATGAGTAAGACAAATCTATAACATACCTTAAAAGTTGTCCCAAGCAAAGAAAAAGTCTCGTTTTAGTTTTGGATTCTTTGCGTGGTGGCATCTAAAGTTGGAGATTAGGGGGTTGGAGGGGTTAATTAGGGTCTTCCCTATTATATTTTTTGTCATATTCATGTTTATCTTTTTTGTTTGTTCAGGGAATAATAAATTTGTATAATTTTACACCTTAATAATTTATTTATATGTAGATTTTAATACATTTGTATATTTATATTGTATTTATATTATTTTTCATGTCGTGTTTTGATAATTTTTTCATATTACATTCATATCACGTTTAAATTCGTCTTATATTTTGTGTAGTTTGTAATACCAATTCAATTTAGAAAAAAATTTATATCTTCATATCGTATTTATATTATGTTTTAATTTATATCATATTTTGAATCATTTATTACGATGATTCAATTTAAAGCTTAGAGTTAGAGTAAATCTGTATATTCATGTCGTGTTTACGTTATTTTTATGTTTGAAGTATCATATTATATAAAATTTTATGCATTAGTAATTTGTCTTATGTAGATTTTGACATAATCATATATTTATATCGTGTTCATATTATTTTTTATGTCATCTTTTAATTATTTTTCATATTATTTTCATATGACATCTTAATTTATCTAATATTTTTCATAATTTGTCATAATGATTCAATTTTAACTTTAAATTTATTTACGTAAGGATTAGATCATTACACTTACCATACATTAAATAAAAATCATATTCAAAATTTTAATTTAATTTCTCACTTAGCGAAGAGTATATCCTAGTAGGAATAAAAAAGAAGTACGAGGATGGGAAACTCAAGAATATAACAATTCTTGTATACTTACATTCATCTCTTTCTTACTCCAGAAAGATGCATGTAATGAGTAAAGGCGACTAGAAATATGTATAGAGAGAGAGAGAGAGAGAGAGGGGAAAGGAATATGAAGAACCTTTAAGATAGAACATAATTAAACTTACAACTATTCCATTTTGGAGGATCATATGATTAAACTAATTCGATTCATAAAATTTTACATTAATTAATTCAATAAAATTCTGTTAAACAAATTAAAAATGATTAAAATGTGTGTTTTATCTCAGTATTATACAAACAATAGCCATATTACTTAAGAAAGATTTAAAACATTCTAGTTTGCTATTTTAAAAGAATATTTCAAACAGCAGATAGAGGGTAAAGAATATATACTTCATTTAGTTTTACACCTTCATTAAAAAAAAAAAAAAAAAGAAAGAACCCAAAGGTATAGGAAACCTATATCGGAACCTTTTATCAAATAGTTAATTAAAATTTAATTTCTGGTTAAATTATAAGAGATTATACTTCTATTAACATGTTAATGAAGTTTTTACATTTCGGATCAGAAATTATTAATTTATGGCAATCTTTTAATTTTATTTATAGAATTATAAAACTTTATTATCTTAAATTACAGGAATAAAAGTCAATATTTCTTTCTAAAAAAACTCAGGAGTCCAACAAAAAGGCAATACAGGTAACTATGTTAAGCCATACTTCATAGCTGGTTTTGTTCAAACCTCACAATCAGGAAATCCACAGTCGTTTCCCTCTGCTTAAACACATACATGGCGGAATCCTTCGCATTTAGCATCGGTGAACAACTCTTGGAAAAACTACAAAATATCTCGGGGAAAATAGTGACCGTCACTATCCAAGAAATCTGTCTAGCATGGGGAGTCAAAAGTGACTTGGAAAAGCTTAAAGACATCTTAAGAACTATCAACGCGGTCCTGTTGGACGCTGAAGAAAAACAGGCTCTCAATCATGAGCTGCGGGATTGGCTAGCAAAGCTCAAGAATGCCTACTATGATGCAGAAGATGTGTTGGACGAAGTTGAGGTCGAAGCATTGAAGAGGCAAGCCTTGAAACAGAGGAGCGTTGGCAAGAAGGTATCCCATTTCTTTTCATGCTCAAACCCTGTTCCCTTTGCTTTTAAGATGGGCCATAAGATCAAAAGCATTGGAGAGAGGCTCGACGAAATCGCAGCTTTGAAAGACAAGTTTCATCTCGTCGAAAGACATGAGGTCACTACGCATCTCCTGTCCAGGGAGAGCAACAGGGAGTCCGACTCTTCTCTTGAACCAAATGTCATTGGTCGAGATGTGGATAAAGAAAACATAATAGAAATCTTATTGCAGCAAACTTATGGGATTGGGGAAGACATCCCTATCCTTCCCATAGTTGGAATTGCAGGTCTTGGGAAGACTGCCCTTGCAAAGTTGGTATTCAACGATGAAAGGATCGATGAGCATTTCCCACTGAAAATATGGGTTTGTGTGTCAGAGGATTCCGATGTTAAGCAACTGAGGATGAAAAGCATTAAATCAGCTGCAGGTGAAAATTGTAGTGACATGACTAATGAGCAACTGTTTAAAGTTTTACGACGTTGTTTGGATGGTAGAAGGTATTTGCTGATACTAGATGATGTTTGGAGCCATGACATTAAAGAATGGATCGAACGAGATTTGTTGATCGATAGAGTCAATGGAAGTAAAATCATAGTCACTACACGCAGTAACCGAGTTGCTAATCTCACAGGCACACTTCCCCAATACAACTTGAAAGGTCTCACTTATGAGGAATCTTTGTATTTGTTCCTCAAACTTGCCTTTACTCAAGGCAGTGAGAAACAACATTTGGGACTCGTCAAAATTGAGGAGGACATTGTTAAAAAATGCAAAGGGGTTCCTCTACATGTGAAGACGCTAGCAAGCCAACTTTGCTTCAAAACTACGGAAGATGAATGGAAACGAGTTAGAGATAATGAGAAATGGGAATTAGAGCAAGAAGGCAAGGGCATTTTACCGGCACTGAAACTAAGTTATGATCAACTGCCTTCACATTTGAAGCGATGTTTCGCGTCTTGTTCTGTGTTTCCAAAGGACTATGACATTTCCAATATCCAATTGATTTCATTTTGGGTGGCACTTGGTCTTCTTAAATCCTCTAAGTAGAGTAAGGTGGTAGAAGATGTTGGGAAGCGATGTTTGAGAGAGTTATGGGCAAGATCTTTCTTTCAAGATTTCCAAGAAACACCTTTCTTGATTAGATTTAAAATGCATGATCTTTTACATGATTTGGCATTGTGGCAGTCAGAAGATGTATGCTCCATGGTGAAGTCATCCAGTCAAGATTTGAGCGAAACAATTAGACATTTGTCAATTGTTAACCCAAATCTATTGAAGCAAGGTGCTTTTAATAGGTTCTTCGATAAAGCGGGTCGCGTGCGAACAATTTTCTTTCAACATATGGAGAAGTCTGATAGTTTGTCGTTCATCCAAAATGTGTCTCAAAGTGCCCTCGTCTACGAGTGCTAGATTTAAGTGAGTCTAGCTTTGAGGAAATGCCAAGAATTATACGCAAGTTGAAGCATCTAAGGTATCTCAACCTAAGTGACAATGTCAGCATCAAGAAACTTCCGAATTCTATTTGCGAGTTGCAAAGTTTTGCAAAGTTTGTTTCTTGCCGGATGCACGGAAATCGAAGTGCTGCCCCGAGGTATAAGGTACATGATTAGTCTCAGAATGCTGTTCATAACTACTAAACAGAGGGTTTTGCCTGAGAATGAAATAGGATGCCTGAATTCCCTCCAGTTTTTGTCACTTTCTGAATGCGAAAACTTAGAATATTTGTTTGAAGGGATGCAAAACCTCACAGCCCTTAGAACATTGGTGATTGTGTTATGTCCAAACCTGGTTTCCTTGCCGCATGGTCTGAAGTACCTTACTGCGTTACAAGTTCTGTTTCTCTGGGGTTGCGAAAAGCTAACTCTTGATAGCATGGAGTTGGATTTCCAAGGGAAACAAGATGGCAGCCTTCAAGCATTAGCAATTGGAGGGTTACCAAAGCTAGTGACATTACCCCAATGGCTCCTTCTAGGATCCACCAAGACTTTGCAGCAGTTAATCATTGTCGGATGTCAGAACCTGACAGCATTACCAGACTGGTTCCATAATGTTACATCGCTTCCATTGCTAAAGATTGCTGGATTCCCTAGATTGTCATCTCTACCAGATGGAATGCAACACTTGGCTTTCCTCAACCAATTGGGGATTGAAGCTTGTCCAACATTGAGCAACAGATGCAAACCAGGAATAGGTGAAGATCGGCCAAAGATTGCTCATGTTCATAGGGTTGTGCTTGATGGTATTGAGATTTCATCTGCAAACAGCCATTAGGAGGTAAGGCTCCGTCTTTATCTTATGTCATATTTCTGCATTAGTTTCAAGTTAAATATAACAACACATATATATATACATATATTTTTTTATGGCACTCGAAAATTCTTGATTTGAGTTTGAATAATACAAAAGAATGTAATTGTTTCTTCTGATCTTTTCAACCTAACGATGTAGATAATCTTTTGTAATTGAATCCTTTTATGCAAATCCAACTCAAGGTAGGTTTGCAAGCAATGTCCTTCAAGCATAATTGTTCAAACTAATTAAAAGGCATTAATATATATATATATATATATATATATATATATAATAGCCAATGAAATTTTGGACTTCAGTTCAGATCTCAATGTGCATGACCTTGATTTAATTTTATGTTGAATTTGTTCAATTATATATTGATTTGTTAATTGATTTCTTTATTTAATTAATTATTCAGTGATTATGTATATAAATGTAATACTTGTAATATTTGACTTGATTATGATAGTAACTTTTTTTGTATTAATGGGCAGGGACACGCTGCTTTGTTGGTTCAGAGCGCTTCGAGGACCTGAATTGTTGAATGGAAATTTACATAACGTAATCCAAATGTGTTTACAACGTTAATTGTTACATGTATCTTGGTATGTATATATATATATATATATATATATGTCAATGTACTATAATTTGTAAAAAGCAGTATGAATAAAAGAACATGATGTTTGTGTGGCTTTGTAAATTTTATGCAACTGAAATATGATAAGTAATTTACGAAGGGGAAAAACATAAGTATTTATTACGAATCTTTTGGTACAAAATAATCCGACCTCTACAACTTAAACCAGATTTCTCCATTTCTCTCACACCTGATTTGTTCATTATTTTTAAAAGTAGCCAAAGAGAAAAATTCCTAAAAATCAAGTAAAATTTTGGATCATAAACATAATCATACGTACCTATAATTATTTATATGTAATCAACATACTTCAACTTCTTATACTTCAAGATACAAATTAGGTAAAAATTATATATGTATCTTATTGTAATAATTTGTACATTATGTTATAAAAATACGTTATTATGTGGTATATAATAAATTGCTTTTTTATCATCGTATATGTTATTTAGGATAAATGTTTTATTTTTTTTTTAAATTTATAATATCTTGTCAAATGATTATATGAATTTGGCCAATGATTATAATGTTCGTTCACTATACAATACTTGCTAATACTTGCTACTAAATTAGACTTGTACAAGGATCAGGCAACCTACTAGGATCAGGCATGGGTTTGACTTTGTTACGTAGGTCACCTAGATCATTGTTTGTTAAAAAAAATAATTTTTATCTAAATTTAAGTATGAAAAAATATATAAGTTAATATAAGAATTATTTTTTTTAATAGTGGTTAAAGCCTATGGGCTAGACTAGGCAAGAAATTTAATTTTTTTTACTGCGACCCGGTTAATGAACAAGTCTATACTAAATTCTTAAAAATAAATATATTTTTATTTTATTGCAAAGAGAAATATATATATATGTATATATATAAACACACGTAATCATATATGTTTATACGAAAAGTATCTTGCATGTCAATGTATTAAGAATTACATCTTTACTCACCAATGAAATTTTTATTAATTTAATTGCATATATTAAATTTAATTTCATAATTAAGCACAATTAATTTGTAATTATATTTTTATTTTAGATGAACATTTACTAATACATTTCATTACACTTCACAATTAAACTTTTAAGCAAAGTACTTAGATATAATTTAATCTTAGTATTAAGTCATTCTATGTCTTAAAATTGGTTCACTTGAACTCTTAGTTTGAACTTTTAAGGTTGCTTGTCAAGGTTTGTACTGTTTCACAATTATAAAATTTTATGTATTTTATAAATATATAAATAGATTCGGATAATGATTTCATAATTTTGTTTAGTTACTCATACTTTATTGACTCTTAGGCTCTTTTTGGATTCAAAAGAACCCATGGTGAGATAACATATCAAGAGACTATGTTCTTTTCGTTAGTGGTTTTTTGCCGTTCCTATACATTACCACTAGTAAGCACTCGGGGAGTTCAAGGCCCTCCGGTGGGAGCCTATGAGAGCCTTCTACGTTTTAAATCCTAATGGGTTTATTAAGATTATAAATTTAATTTTATTATTATAAAATAAATATATTTTATTTTATAAAATAATATATAAAATATATAAAATTTAATATAAATTAATAAAAATAAATACAAAATATTATTTGATATATTTTTATTAATTTTTAATTATTTATTAATTAAATTATTATTAACATAAATATCATTTTAATAATTTCTAATTATTTAACATAAATATAATTTTATTTTATATTTTATTATTTAATATAAATATAATTTAATTATTTATTATATATATACATATATTTTAATGAAATACCTTTAATGATTATTTTCTATTTTTATCTCACCGTCATCGCTATGATTGAATTCAAATATAAATCTCACAGTTGATTTTAATCTCACATGTTTTTAATCTCATCTAGTCAACTTACAGTCTGTAAAAATGAATCCTTCGTTAATATTGTTGATGTTAGACTGTACACTGTCGATTATGTTTTTGATGTTGGATTAAAACCCTCTTTAAGATATTTGATGAATATGATTATTTCAAAATCAATTTTTACTAGGCTGGTACTTTAGATTCTATTATAACTATTATCATCAATATGCTTATGTAGATGGATCTGTGCACAACTTCCCAGATACCATGCCGCCGATGATATGTTAACAAATCTAGCAGCTTATTTATCCTCAGCTGCTTAAAGCATGGGGTGTTCGGTTATTGATGAAGTACAGCTTGAGGAATTCTTTTCTCAAATTCCTTGCTGTAGTGGTGGATATTAAATATTGTTAGCTGGAAGCCTACAACTTCCATGCTTGGTGCATTGTCTTGAATACTTAATTAACTGCCACTTGTACAAATGTGTTTCTTTCCGACGCTGTACATGTCGTTTGCCACAAGACTGTAAAATGAAGGCAAATATACTTGAATTTTTATTTTCATTTTCCGTTTGAACGAAATAATTTGGCCATCATTGATAAGTGCAATATTATTCCATTGTTTGCTGTTCTTAACAGTAACAACGAATGATGAATTTGACATTCCCTTTTACAGACATTTTGTAACTTTAAAGAGGTCGAAATGTACGAATACTGCATAGATTGGGAAACATATCGTAGCTATCAATTTACAAACAGTTACTTTAAAAAAATAACATTGGCGAATCTTTCTTTTATACTCAAACTATTATCTCGTTTATTAAAAAATAATAAAAACTTACAAACTTTAAGCACAGCCAAGATTTCCCACTAAAGGTGTTCGTGAATAGGTTTAGAGTGGATATGGGGCAATACCACTAAGTAACATGAATATCTTCCTCATCGACCAATAATACATGCGATGTTCATTTTTATTCAGTGAATACATGAAACAATGAATAAAAATAATAATTATGCTTCTTATCACATTAAACAATTATGCAGGCCTAGTAATCCTCGCACCATGAAAGATGTTAGCCAAGAATCTTATAGCAGCAACTAGCAAGTAATCTTCATTGGTGCCGGTGGTTTTTGCCAGCGAAAGCTAAATCCCCTTGGGAGACTGGCCTACCCCATGCAAATCGCAGCAGTAACCAAGCAACAGTAATGAAGAACTGCTGAAAAAAAAAAAAAAAAGACGCTCACGGCCCTGTGAACGGGCAACGTTTCATTTACATTTCATCCTCACCATCTGAAAGCAAAAAATCTTGTATTTGCTCCCTAAAACAAGAATCCAGAAAAAAGAAAGTTAAAAAAAACTTATGAAAGGCCATTGAAATTGATGAATCATAAACGCTTATATTTTTATGAAAAGTTTGTATTGATGAAAAATTTTGTTTCTCACCTTAGCAAACGGAAATCCCCTTGATGACCATGCTTTGCTCTGGTAATCAATGGCAGGGGTAGGAGGGAAACAAACTGTTCCATAGATGAGGGATCTTTAGGAAGAATCTGAAACTGGCAACTTGAACAACAAGAAGCAGTAAAAAGATCTGAATTTTGGTGACTTCCATGACTTCTCAAACTTGACAAGTTTGACTTATTGAGTGGGCTATTGCAAATAAGACAAAATGACTCTGAAGAGAGAGATCCATTTGGCTTGAGACTATGTCTCTTTTGATGCCTACGAGCTATGGAAGGAACATAAGAGTCATGGATTTCTGGAATCCTGTTAAAGTCAAATGGAGTGAGTTTCCCAGCAGTTCGTACGATTGTGCACTCTCGAGAAGGATTTTCTTCCTAAAAAACAGCATTTTAATTAGCGACCTGCCAGTCTAGTTCTCTTAAAAGGAACTTCCAGAAAGACAAAACGGTAGTGGCCACACTTTTAATGTCTACAACCACAAATGAATCCCTTTTTGATGTAAAATAAGCTCTTGGGTAGCATGAAACTTAAAAAGGTCAAAGAAAGACTCCTTTGGGGTTCAAAGGGTAAAGGTGAAATTGAACTGCTCAATGAGGCGCAGCACTCTGCCTATCCACAAGCTGTCCTAACCACAAGAGAATGACTCTCTATGCAAAGAATATGCCCCCAAAAGACACTTTAACTAGTAACATAGAATAAAAGAATGTGAAAACTCCAACAAGTTCTACCTGCAGCACTTTAACAAATGATGATACCAAGCCGTTGATGCCAGAGCATGGAACATTAAGCAACTCCACTATTTTCAGACTGCCCAGCAAAAATGAGTTTAGACCAGTCATTCAGCAATAAATTAGATGATTAGTCAGGTATATCATAGATATATATTTCACGAAATTATATGATTGTCACATAATGAAGAGAAAAGGGAGTAAACCTGATTAAAACAGAACATTCAACTAAAAGTATATAAAAGTGTTTTAATGCAAAAAAGAAATTCATAAACAAAGTACAAGTTGACGCTACAAACCCATCAAGGCTGCAAAGAGTGTTGAGCTCTTGTGCAGGACAATCACGAAGTGGAAGTACGACAGGGATCTCCCATCTTGAATCAATATACTGGATGTCAGCTGATAAAGAATAGCCCTGACCCTGAAAAGACCAAAGTGATCAAATTAGATAGGTAGTGAATCATAATGACAACTTAGAGAGCAAGAAAATGTGAATAAATATCCAGGTCACCAGCACAGAAGGAGGGGGTGAGGTCATGGGACTGGTGCTCCCTGGCATGCCTATCTCACCCCCTGGAACGGTACTTACGGCATATTATTGTTACTAAATAGAAAATGCAAAATTAGTTTATCAAGAAGAGAATACACAACTCTCCAAGTTATATTTTTTGTTTGCAGCACTAAGCGCAATGACCTCTATCTCATGCATGTTTCTCGCTTTAACTTCATAAAACTAAAAGAGACAACTAATGACTAAACAGGAAAACCATAAAAGCTTCAACTCCTAGAATATGTTCAAACATTGACAATTACATTTATCATGTTAGACTTTGCACCAATTCAAAGCAACTTTTCTAGTCTGCCTAGCAACTTGCCACTTCAAATTCTATATCGCAACATATTACCCTTTTCGGCTTTTGACCTTGGCCCAATCTCAAAACTCCTTCAGACAAACCTATTACAACTTGAGCTAAAGACCAACATACATTGATAAAATAAATTAGATGCGTTCACAATGGAAAATAGAGGTAGCCTTCCCAAACAAAAGGCAAATGTAAACAAACCTTCACTGTGGCAGAAATGACATGGGAAGCGATTCTTGATGTGCAGGATCCTAGCACAACTCGGGTGTACCCATTTTCAGAAGCAACCTACAACAGGAACATTAATCAATTCTCCATGTCCTTTTTTCCACATATTCATAGTTCAAATGTAAATTTTAAAGTCAAACCTTTTGCAATAACAACATCCTTAAATGAATGAGAAGATCTCCCTTCCCAGTAATATCACTAACAGCATCTAATAACTTCTTCAATCTCTCCTCACCATCAATACCAACTGAAGAGAAAATATTCTCAACTGGAACAACATAGAACTCTTTCGATGGTGGGGCTAGCTCTGACACAATTAATCTTATATCATCGATTGCCTTCTCAATTTGTTGAGGAGAAAATGAATGAATAGAGCTTTCATCAATAAAGGCAACTCCAACACCAAAAACCGGCAATGGCTTATCTTTACTAGCATCATAATTCTTCTGCGCTCTATATTGCATCTCATGCACAAATTGTAAAACTACCCTAAAATCACAACAAAAAGCATCAATAAAAATTATTAGCAAAATATTCAAAATTCTTAGCATTAAAAAAAAAAAAAACCAGAGAGATAGAAACCTGGAGGAAGGGCCGCCAGAGAAAGCAACAAGAACTTTATCAGAAGGAGTAATCATAGCGTTATAAGTAACAGCCTGCTTGAACTTTCCATAGAGATTGGTCTTAAAGCAATCCTTGCAAAATCTGGAATCATCCCCACCGATACCGCAGCAAACGGGTTCATTGGATTTACACTTAACGCACAGGTTCTGCCGGCTGTTGCCCCCATTTACCGCTGCTCTTGTCGTTGGTTTATGCTGTTCTTCCTCGTACTCCTTGTAGCAACCGGACGAATTGCAGGTCGACGAAGAGCACGCCATCACACGCTTTCTTGCTCCGTATCTGTGGTCTAGGTAGGGTTTAATGATTCGAAAACTTACTCATTTTAAGCTGAGTCAAATTACCCAATTACCCTTATTTCATTTTTTTTAAATAATAATTAAAAAAAAATCTTATATTAAGCTATGGCTAATTTGCCGCTTTCCCCGCTCAATCGAAAACTATCGCCGCTGTGGTGGAGGAACTTTCGTAGCCGGCCGCCGCTTCGTTAAGGTATCGGAAAAATTTTTTTTATTCTCGTATGTAAGAATTTATATTACTTCTTGGATGTATTTTCTTGTTTTGTTTCAAGTTTGAGAGTGTTTATTAATCGCTTCTTCAAGAATCAGTCCGAGAAGAACACGAGCATAACGATGCCCGACTGTTTAATTTGTAATGAATTCTATGGAATGGAAGGTTAATCAAAGCAGGAAGAAAAAGAAGAATAGTCAGCTGGTGAGACAGGAGCTGAAAGCTGGTATACTGAAGCTGGTAACTAATACGCAAAAGCTGAAACTAATGCACAAGAGCTGGAAGCTGGAGCCAAGGCAGCTGGAAGCTCAGCTTGAAGACGGAATTGAAGCAGGAGCTGAAGATTCATAAGCTGATATTGTTGCTGTTAGCATGAGCTGGAGGGTATCCATTAGGTACTAAATAATTTGTACTAACCGTCAAGTTTGTTATGAGAATTCTAGAATCCAGGAATTTTGTTAGAGAGGCGTCTTTGTACTTGCAGATAGATTGTACCATACGTACTACATAAAATTTACGAATGAAATCACTGAAATTCCTTCTCTTTCTCTTTTCTCTTCTGAATTCTCTTGCTCTCTATCTCTTTCTCTGTCCTGAGGTAGTCACGAATTAAATCTGTGACGTAATCCCCCTCCACCATTTTTCGGAAACTTTTTTTTCTCTCATGTTTCTTTGGCTTCTAAATGGGTCTTTCATCGTTTGTTTCTTTGTATGTTGGTCCTTGTTTCTACTTTGTTTACTGTCTCCATTCTAATTTGCATGAACTTGTATTTCATATTTTGAGTCTGAGCATTATATAATATACGGATTATGCTGATTTAGTAAGAAATTAGAATTGCTTATAATGCTAAAATTATGCAATACATATTCCCAGTGTTTTCATATTCTCTTTTTTGCAGAAAGCTGTTCTTTTACTTATAGTTTTATTCAAATTAGAACATTTTTTGTCCAGAAAAGTATGGGAACAACATATGAAAATGGGGAATGGATAATAATTTCTGATGCTGAATAGGTCTCAAATGTTCCCTTTTTTCCCCCCTTTTTAATTAAGAGTAAATAGATTGAGGATGAGATTACCGAATGCCAGTAGAAACTTGTCGGCCGAAGTGGAAGGAGGTGCTTTCAGACACCTCTTACCTCTTCGTTTCCATAAGAAACATCTTTCAGAATCTATACGCCCTGATGCTCGGCCACTTGGAAGAGCGAGAGGTACCTCAATTGCCCTTGGTTGGTAAATGATGAAAAAAAAAAAAAAAAAAAGAAATTGTCATGGAACTTTTCTGTGGTATAATTTTTCTTCCTCCTTGAATCTGATTCCTTTAATCTCTGGGGCTGTGCTGGATCTGCTAGTGGTTTAGCACTTGCAAAAATTGGTTCAACTGTAAGTTTCTCACAATCTCTTGATACAATACTGCTTTATATTGGTGATCAATCAAAGCCTAGTGTTAAATAATTTGTTCCTTGCATTGCATACACAATTTTGGCTGCTATTAAAACGACGGTCATGACCCCTTCAGTGGAAATACCAGATGAGGGCTTTATAGGTTAGCTGCCATAAGCTGCATGTTTTTCTATCCGTCTTTCTCTTTCTTGAAACATATATATATATATATATATATATATATTCTCTTTCGCATTTATTGTAATATACCTTTTTCTCAATTTCAGCTATTGATTTCAACATGCCTCCAATTTGTTCTCCAATTGTTAGGCATGGCAGACTGACTGGGGCAGCATCGGTTGTGGCAAAGCAGTTATTCGACACCATTTTAAGACATGCCAATTTAATTTCCTTATTTGTTTATTGCTGCTAAGATGCATCCTACTTCACTCTGTTTAATTTAGATCTAGTTGTTATTTTTCTTTATGCTTTAAATTATTTTGAATGAAGAGGCAATAATTTATTATTTTCTCTTCTTATGGATTCATTTTTACCTTCAGCTTCACATCCATATTTACATATGGTTATGAATGCAGTTAACTGGGTATTTCTGCCTTGGAAACTTGAGATCTCATTTTTTATGACTTTTCTACTTGCTGAATCACAGTGCTCAGTTATTTATCCTAATTTGTGGTGCTTTCTCTTCTATTTCTTTTGATGCTCTATACTCATATTTTATACTGCTTCAATTCCACAACTTTGGTTTAACGTATTATATTTATATTCTCAAACAACTGCTCACATGTGTAATTACGGCTCTGGCATGATTAATCTCAAGGAACTCTCTTGGTTAGTGGAAAAGCTGCTTGGATGGCATATTTGGTAGGCGGATTTTGTTTAAAATTTCTTTATTATCCTTTGTCGGACTCAAACTTTGTCGAACATTGGCCATATGGAAATTCAGATAGTATCATAGTTCCTTGTGTTCTCATTGAACAGGAAAAATAGCATAGTATTCTACTTTTACAGGACATAAAATGTTTGGATGCTGATGGTGCTCTTTTTGATACTGCATTACTCTCAGCTGTTGCTACCTTTACTCTTTGTAAGAGTCACTATTTTCCATCAAATATTACAATGCCAACTGACAAATGACATTAAAAATAACAATACTTGAACCAAACCCTTCCATAAATAAGGGATTGAAAATAGAAAGGGAAAAAAAATTCACAGTGGAGAAGTGCCTAGTTTTTTCAAGAAAAATTTTATGCATCACCTGAGAGAACCCGCCAAGATAAATTCAAACAAAAGTTGCAATGTGGCATATTAGCCTTTTTTTATCAAGAGTGATTTGTTGTGGGCTGACAGAAGACTCTTGGAAAAGAAGACTCATTTCTTCCTGTTCTTTTAAAAGAATTTTGTGATAAACTACTAAATCCACTTGATGAAATTAGCATAAAGTCAAACACCCCCCAAAATCTTTCTTGATTTTGCTTATGGGAATATTTGGTTTATCATGCAGTTTTTAGAAAGTGTTTAAGGATCTTGTGTTTTTTGCATGAACTACTTTTTATAGTTACGGCATAGGAAAGGCTGTTTACAATATAAATAGAATGAATTTGCCAGTGGAAAATTATCAAATTGGTTTCCCTAGAGAATATTTTGCAGATGTGTAAATTGGGCCATATTCCGTCACAAGGCTTGTCTTCTAAGAAACTCTTTCCTGTGACTGTTTGTATTATTGGCATGTTTTACTTAAGGATTAATTCAATGATTAAATTTTTATTCGTACTGCTTTTTCCCTATGCGTCTCTGTATAGACAAACAGGGAGGTTTGAAAACGTCCCTGTTGAATTAGTTTCACTCTATGATCTTTGCATTTCTAAGCCATTTTAGATTGAAACTTAGTGTATCCATATCCAAATGCCGAATCCAGAAAAAGAAATTGCTAACTGACAATTTGTTTCCCATACTCATAGGTGCATGCAAGTGACAGTGTAAACCTTGTTGCAAAACATGGGCAATTAACACCTCATGATTTACAATATGAAGCAAGGTCAGCTCTCTGTTAGGCCTGCATCTGTTAATCCATTTACCTAAGATGCCATGGTGGATCAGAAGTCCTAAAATTTCACAGTTAATCAGTTATATCGATACTGCCATTCTTACTATCCCATGCTAAGTCTCTCTATAATATAAAGTCTTGATATTCCTTTGCAGCTGCAGAGTAGGCGCATAGATTTATTTTGGAGTGTCTAATACTTTGATGTATTTTGCCCCCTAATTTCTTTAATTACTTTTTCCTCTATAGCAATGCATATTCTGTTTTTGTGTTGGATTGTGATATACTTTGGATTCAACTCTGGCCCTCGTAAAACTTGCATTCTGTAACTATATTCTAATTGCTTTGCTTTAATAAAATTTTCTTTTAATGGAAATCCCGATGCATCTCTCACTGATGATGGAAAAATAATTCTTTTCTTAGAGGAACAAGGAGGAACGTCAGACAGGGAGCCAGTCAATAAGGAGAAGAGGAAAGTTATTTCACAAGAATTACATTATGGCTGATCCCACCTCAGAGGAAGAATCTATTATGGAAACTTTATTAACTGTAGTTTTAGATTCATCTAGTCAACTTGTGTCGCTTTATAAACCAGTCGGAGCAGTTCTTGCTTACGCATCAGCTATCCTGGTAAGTTCAGTTTTAAGTCTCAGTGGAACTAAAAATGTTTAATTAAATTGAAAGTATCTGCTGATGCTTTAGCAGCGTAACACATTTAAGTTTTTGGTCTTACCACGAGATATTTTTCACTGTAATGTTAAAAGTTGCCTTGGACTCAATATTACACCTGAAGTCAATTTCTTTATATGAAGGAAGACAATTAACAGGAATGTGGGTTGTCATGTTCGCAGTTGAAGGAATGCTTCTGATATATTTCATGCCCTGGAGAGCAATTCACATAGTAATAATAATAATAATAAAAAAAGATCCCAATTTTTTGTTGATCCGATGCATTTCTGTATGATATATAGACATGTATAGAAATTTTCTAAAAATTTTTAAAGTGAATTAATTGGCTAAAAGCTGATATGGAAAGTACTTCGGATAGCATTGCATTAACGCGACAAAGAGTGAAGGAACTTGAGAAAATTCTAAAGGAAGCCATGTATGGAGTGGAGGTTGCAAATCTTGCAGCTACTCGTTTGAGGGGTTTGTCAGTCAATTTGTGCAGGTGATACTTCTATTTTTAAATTATTGTTATTATTTATCCTTTATATGTTTTATTCGCGACATTAAAAGTTGAGGGAGAGATTTTGCAAAGAGCTGTAATGAACCAATTCTAATTCGTAAGTGGCAAACTTTGTTTATTGCCTATTGACATCAATTGATTGATATTCTTTCCAAGATGGCTTTAACACTGTGGACCCTATATGGTTATGGTCTTAAAAATCTGCTCTTGTGGTAATTGTTAGGAATGCGCTAACCCTGTGTGGTTTAATGCACGACTACCTTTGCAATTTCGTTGAGAGCCGCTTCTTACTAGAATTCATGACAGCCAATTTCATTGGCCTTAGGTATCCCTGGATTCTCTATAAGCTAAAAGAACTCGGAACTTTTGGCCCAACTGTGTTCCAGGCTAAGTTACACAGACATTTCCAATAAAATACATATTCTATTATTTATTTTTAATATTTTTTAAAGATATTTAATTTAAATTTATGTCAATTATTTAATATAATAATTATTTAGACAATATACTTTATTTCATTATTATTACTTACTCAATTTAGTACTATTTCATTATTCTCGATTAATAAGTAAAAAAATATTGAAGTTACGGTGTTATATAAATCCATTTAATTTGTAAAAACTCAATAATGAAAAAAGATGGTGATTACTAATGATAAAATAAAATAAAATAAAATAAACTTAAAAATTTATTTAACATAAAATTAAATGCTTGCAAATTTCAAGCCGAATTGCATGGATTATGAATGGTAATGAATAAATGCGTCCAAATTCTAAGCTGTATTGTATTGCATGGATTCATTGAATTTGGAGGGTGCTAACTGCCAACTAAAGCCTAAATGTACCATTTTCCCAAAAAAAAAAAAAAAGGTAAAACAAAGAGCGTGTTAGGAAAAATTTTAATATAAGCTTTTCATAAGTTTCAAGATATTTTGATTATTAGATAAAAAAATATATCTCAACTTTTGAATGTAAAAAAAAAAAAAATCAATTTACCCAGTCAAAAAAAAGTTTATATGTAATATTTAATATTTGTATATAATTTGGTAATGTTTATATGTCATCGGTAATATTTTATGTAATTACTCATGTAAAAGTAAATGTTTTATGTAACTAGTAATGTTTATATGTAATTTCTAATGTTTTATATAAGTTTTAATATTTGTATGTAACTTGTAATGTTTATATGTTATTTATAATATTTTACATGTAAAGGTAATGTTTCATGTAATTTATAATGTTTATAAGTGAGTGGTAATATTTATATATAATTTGTAATGTTTAATATAATTATATATAAAGTAATGTTTTATGCAGCTTGTAATGTTTATATGTAATTGGTAAGATTTATCTGTAATTACATGTAAAGATAAAATTTTATGTGATTTGTCCAGTTTATATGTAACTAACAATGTTCATATGTAATTTGTAATGTTTTATGTAATTAGATGTAAAGTGATATTTTATTTAACTTGTAATGGTTATATGTAATTGGGTAATTTTTTATGTAATTACATGTAAAGGAAATGTTTTATGTAACTTAATGTTTATATGTAATTAGTAATGTTTATATTGAATTTGCAATGTTTTATGTAATTACATGTAAGGTAATCTCTTACGTGACTAAAAGTCTTCTAAGAGTCCTTTTATTACAGTGAATGCAGTATTTTAATTTTTATATTATTAAATTCAATATTTTAGTCCTATACTTTTGAAATTATAGTAAATAAAAAAAATGATTAACAATATTAAAAATGCAAATAAAATGCTGATTTTGTTATGTGATGTGAAATTTTAAATTTTATTCAAAAAATAGGTTTGGGTTACAAGTCGGGTTTGGTTCATTTTTCTATATAAAATTTAAAATTTCACATCACATGATACGTCAATATTTTATTAAATTTTGAATGGTTTTTTTAACATCATTAATCAATTTTCTTTATTTGCTACAATTTCAAAAGTAAAGAAACTAAAACATTGATTTAATAGTATATGCACTAAAATACTTCACTTACTATAGTAAAGGGACTCTTAATAAACTTTTATTAATTTATGTAACTTGTAATGTTTATATGTAATCAATAATGCTTTATGTAATTACATGTAAAGGTAATATTTTATGTAACTTGTAAAGTTTATATGTAACTAGTAATGTTTATATGTAATTGCATGTAATGGGGTTTAGTTCGGAGAATGTTTTATTACCTTTGATGATATGATTCTCCCTTTAAGATGATAATTTCACGTTCCCATCAATCTTACATTCATGCGTTTAGTTAACTATCCCTCCATTAAAGATAAACATATTTCGTTGGCTAGGAATGCAACACTCTAAATTCATCACATTATTGAAATACCCTTGCTTTTATATAAGACAATACTAGATAGTGATTTATAATATGAGCTATAATTTTTTTTTACTAATAATCATATGTAATTTTTTATTTTAAAATATATAATTTAATTGACTCTTAATCCAAACCAGTATTTTTTTAATTTAATAAATTTTAATTTTAATTGTTGTAATAAAAGAATGATATCAGTAAATGCCAAAAGCAATAAACCCTAATGGAAAAATAAAGAAAAGAAAGAAAACTTAAAATGCAATACACCAATAGAGAAATGATATTATATGTCAAAAGTATAAACTTGTTAACGTATTTGGAATGATAGAGTAATCATGACTTTAAAGATGTTAACAAATGATAGCTATTGTACAAAAGCAAGTTATAAATAGTAGATGAACATATCAATCTATGGCTTCTTAAAATATAAGCCAGAAGGATAGAATATTAAAAACTAAGATATTAGTTTATGTAATTGTAAAAAGTTGCCAATATCTTCATAAAAGCTTTAAGTATAATGACATAATTATGTAATTATATTTTCTATGTTCTCTCCAAAAAAGTTTTAACTACAAGCAATCAAATAATAAACCCTAAAGAGACTAAAAAAAATCTATTGATAAAATAATTTGAAAGTGATAAAAACATACTATTCCTTGTCCATGCCAATTAGCATAAAAAATCTAGTGTACAATATATTTATCTTGAGTAGCTACCTAATTTTATTACTTGAAATTGACTTGCATCTAAAATTTAATTAACAAAAGTTACAAATAAACTTCATAAAAGGAACAAAGTAAGCCTTATTTTATAAACTAGACAAGGTGATTCTTAAAGTCATGCTATGTTGGTGTTATTTTTTTAATTATAATTTTGTTTAAAGCATTAAATGTTTATATAAGATTTGATATGTTAATAATTTATATAAATTTCTATTTGTTCATATTATATTGCACAATATTTTATATTTATATCAAAATAAGATTTCACACGTTGCTTCATCTATCCTTAACAATTACAGTGCCTAATTGAGAGAACAGGTCCTTTGCCTAAAGGTGTTTCTGAAAGCTTAATTGATCGATGCCATACTACTTTTTGTCTAATGCATTTGTATTGAGATCAAATGTTTAATAATGATAATTAAAAAGGCTGGAGAGCTTTGAGTTAATGAAAGAAATCTTTAACAATCTCAATTCATTTCTAATTAAGCAATAGAATGATAAATTAAAAACATATATATGATAAATAAAACTTTATTCCATTTTCTTTTATTATTAATAAAAAAGTAGTTTCCTCAAATTGTTATTTTCAAAAAAATATCTCATTTTTTAATATTCGAAAACGATTTGCTAATAAATCTAATTTGATAAAATAATCCTATATACTATATATATAGCTTCAAAATGGATCATATAAACCTATTACATGATAACAGTCCAACAAAAGGATCAAGTAATAACAGCCAATCAATCATTCAGCAAATAACAACAATACAAAAGAAATCTCTTCAAAATTTATAAATAATATAATTAAAATTTTGAAATACCTAAATCCTTTTTTCTATTTTCTTTCATACAAAATCTTTTTTAATAAAATGTGATCATTAAAGGAAAGAACTTAAATGAAATTCATCTTGAAAAAGACGAAAATATGTTGTAAGAAAATGATGCTAACTTTGAGTTTTACTTGGAGTCAACATAAGAAGATATTTTTTCACGCGTTTGTAAAGCAAAAGAAAGAGAAAGCTAGGTTTTGTCAATTTAGAGAAAATAAAGATCGAATCAATTAAAAAGAAAAAGTCTGTACTCAACACTAATCCCAATCTCGAAATTTAAAAATCTGAAATCAAAGACCTAAAATCCTAAATTTCAACCGTTAATCTCAATTTCAATACCTTAAAAATAAACCCTCGTTATAGATGTATTAAATTTTTATTCATAAATTATTAGAATATCATGCAAGATTTAAGAGTAGAGACTGTTTCGAGTTGAAGAAAAAGAAACAAAATCCTTTTTTTGAAATGCTGTTGAAGGCTTGTGTTTAATAAATTTTGTTTTTATTACGATTAATATAATCAATAACATAAAATATTGGCATAAAAATGCCATAAATTTTACATTTTCGGTGAAATGTTATACAACCTAAAAAAAAATATGGTTATAATATTACCTCGTATTTTACCCAATTTTGATACTGTGGGTAATAATATATTACTGAGCTTGGGGAAAGGTTTTGAAAAAAATATGGTAACATCATGACAAAATATTATATTACCCCTGATAATGAAATATGCTTTGAACTAAACATCTTGTAAAAGTAATGTTTTATATAAAATGTAATACTTATATATAACTGTTAATATTTTATGTAATTACATGTAAAGTCAATATTTTATATAACTTATAATACTTATATGTAATTA
>JBBYHM010000006.1:8076696-8087224 GCA_038381775.1 Adansonia rubrostipa
TGGAATTCGAACTTTAAATTTATTAAATGTCAATTGACTACATAACTCAATTGCGCTAAGCTCTTGGTTCTTGCCTTTAGCTACATAGTCGTGTAGTAGCACCCAACAATTAGTCTTGGCATGAACTAGATGTAAAATGATGCACTGTTATATATATGAAGAGGTTTAAAGGAAGCAAACGTCATGTATTTGCTGACAAGGCAATGTCCAATTATGTTTGCAAAAATCAAGAAGGCAATTTAGGGGTTATAAATAAGAGTTGGCACTTCCCATTTGATTACCTCTGCCACTCTAAAGTTGTTTGATTGCACTCTTGCAGTTGATGCCGAAGAATTTAGGAGAATAATTGGATCATTATAATACGGGTCCTTAAACTATACTATTTTTTACGATTTGGTATCTAAAAAAATATATATTCATAATTAAATATCAAAATCTTACTTCTATCATAATGTTAGTTCAGAACTTAATGGTTGATGACATGTTATTTTTTTGACAATGAAAACATAACAATTGGCGTTGTAAATACGGCAACAATGCCACATCAACATTGAGGACATTGGGAGGCTTAGGCTTTGACATTTTTAAGTAACAATGTTTCATATGTCCCTTTCTATGCTTGCCAACATGTGGATCATAGAGAGGGTATCCGAGCTCATAAAATTCATCTAACCTTAATTTGATCAAATTCGATTTGATAAAAGAATAATAATTTAAATTTATTTAATTCAAATTTGAATTAATTAAATTTGATCAAAATTTGAAAGATCCAAAAATATTAACTTGGAATTAAATTAATTTAACTTTAAATCTCAATAATTTAAACTCAAATACAATAAATTCGAATCTCAAATCTTAAACATTTGAACTTCATACAATTTGAATAGGGGATGATTTAAATCTTAAATAATTCAAATTTTCTTCGGACGAAAATGGTACGACATTGAAGTCATCGAACCTTGACATGAAACCCACAATTGGCGGCTACTGTTATGGAGGATGTTGCTCCGTCAACTATTTATCATGTGAGTTTGTCTTACTGTCATAGTGTTAATCAACTGTTTTGCACTCACACTGTGCCAAAAAAAAAAAAGGCCGGAACTTATGTTATTTCTCATTTTATTCCAATGCAATTCATCATTCATATGCTTTAGAACTTTCAATCGGTAGGTTGGATCAGTTTTGGATCAGATCAGTTTGGATTTTTAAGTTTTTGAATTATTTTAATTTTAGATCAATTAAGTTTAACTCTTTAATTAATCGAATTAAGGTCAATTGAGTTTAACACTTGAATTAATTAGGTTTGAATCAATTAGGCTTAACATTCGGGTTTCGAACTAATTGTTCAGATTATTTTGAGTTTGGGTTAGTCAGTTTCGGGTTGTTAAGTTTTATGATACAATCAGGTTGGGTCAAGCTTGGGTTTAGGTGGATTGATCTGATTTTTCGAGTTCAAGTTGAAAATCAATCCTTATATATCGAATAATCCAACGTAATGAGTAAAAAATCGGATTTGATTGATCAGTCGAATTGATTAATGATATTAACATGGGACTACATTAAACTTATTTAATCAATAAAAATCAAGTAAAAAATTGGATAAAATAGATAAAAAATTGATTTTATTTTTAATTTTTTTAAAAAATTATAATTGATAAGATTTAAATATTTAACCTCTTACTAAATTATAACTTCACCTACTTTCTGTATAAAAAAATAAAATATTCAAATTGAACAAAATTTAAAAATATGAGGAAAAAAATAAAGTAAGGTGGTTTTAAATGGAGAAAAAACAATTAAAGTTAGTTTTCACCTTTTTTAATGAAATTATTGATATAATTCTGCTATGTATTATTTTTATTTTATAATTTAATTTTTTTTATTTCTTAAGTGAGTTGTATTACTTGATTCGTGATACCAACTCAACCAACAAATTAATAATAAGTATAGATTAAAGATCATACCATTAAGCTGCATATTTTTATTAATTAAAAATTATATTTAATATTTATTTGACGTTAAAATTATTTTTAAATATTAAAAAAGAGATTTTTATCAAATTGATCAGTTTAGCCAATTGAATCAAAAATCAAAACTCTAATCGATTTGAACTCCGATCCAGTTTTTTAAAATTGATCTAAAAATAAAAACTTCATTCCTCCATTAGGGTACACAATTGGAGATACTTTTGTTACATTCTTGGTCTTGTTTACTACTTGATTTTAAATTAGATGGCTTCCATATACACTATTTTTTGCCAATGAGGTCGTAATCATTCGTTTTGGGTAAGGTATGAGATGCCTTAAATTTATTAGATGCCTACTTTTAAATGTGACTGCATGAACTACTTAAATCAAAAACTGATTTATGAAACCCCAAATGTAAGATCATAACACTGAAATTAAAGTGACAAAAGCATGGTAACTATCTATTTTTTGGGGTTAATTACAAAATTAGCTCCGGTATTATACTTCTCCCAATTAGGCACCTAGAAAAACTTTTGACCTAAATAAGTATTCAAATTAGCATTTTATTATATAATTAAACCCATTTTGAAAATAAAAAAACATAGTTCATTTACCTATTTATGTAAAAAAATTCTTGAAGTACCTAATTAAGAAAAGTAGCATAATACAAGGCTAATTTTGTCATTAACCCTTTTTTTTTTTAAATTACGATATACGTGATCAAAGATCGGACAGCTCATTCAGCTCAACAAACCTATTGGATATATATTTTTTTATTCGAGCTGAGTAAAAAATTAAAAAAAAATTTAGACAGCAACTTGGTTCATGTACACTTCTAGACTCCAACGAAGAATGTTGATCTTACACACAAATTCACAAGACAGTCTCTTAGATCTTCCACTCAATAGGAATAGCAACTACACGAAATCTCCATTTCAATAATGTCTTCTTAGAACCCTAATCTGTACAGTTTGATTTAAAAACAAAAGCAAAAAGGGAAGAAAAAAAAATCAAAGGTCTTTGGACCTACGCTATGCCACTATAATGCAACTGTTGGAGTTTTAGCATATAATGCTTCGACTATAATTTTCTAACACTCTTTGAAAGATCAAAAGAAAAAAAGGATTTATAGTTAAAAGTTTATAAGAGGTTCGTTTTCTTTGATCACCTTGGACCAGAGAGTTCCATGGCTTGAACAAGCAATGAAGAGTCATCAGTGAGATCGGAATATCGGTCCGACGAGGAGAATTCATGGGGCTTGCCCTTGGTTGCTTCAGCTCTTTGGGAAGCTTCCCATCTTTCAGCCAGTCCATCGCCTTCGAGCATCCGAACCACTTCGGACATTTTCGGTCTATGGCCTGGAAGGTATTGTGTGCATAGTAATGCTACTTGAACTATCTCCTCTAGCTCGATTCGATCGTAGTTGCTTTTAAGATCCTTGTCAACTAGCATCTCAAGTTTCTTCTCCTGATGAATTTTCCTTACCTGCAAGTGCCAATCGATGGCATAAAAATGAATCAATGCTTCAATGGTTAAGCATTTTAAGCTGAGAAGATTGAGAGAAATTAGACTCACCCAATCAAGCATTGCTCCTTTCTGATTAGCAGCCTTGCCAAATTCTAGTGCTCTTTGACCTGTGATTAACTCAAGGAGAAGAATGCCAAATCCGAACACGTCTGTTTTGTCGGAAGACTGGCCGGTGGAGAGGTATTCGGGAGCTATATGTCCCACAGTGCCCCTCACAGCGGTTGTAACATGTGAATCTTGGTGATCCAAAAGCTTTGCCAACCCGAAATCTCCCACCACAGCCTCACAATAATCATCGAGTAATATATTTGCTGCTTTCACATCCCGATGAATTATCTTTGGATCGCATTGCTCGTGAAGGTATAGTAATCCCCTGGCAGCTCCCAGAGCAATTCTCTTTCTGGTGCCCCAATCCAAGGCTGGTTTTCCTGTCACAAAAAGCAATGCGGTTTAGTTCACCTACTGAAATACAGCACTGTTAAGTTATGGACTTATGGCTATACAAAATCTGGCATACTCTTTCGTAGTTTACCTTTGAGACGAGACGCAACACTACCATTAGACATATATGGATAAACAAGAAGTTTCTCTGTCGGTGTTATACAAAATCCGTAAAGCCGGAGAAGGTTCCGGTGCACTGCGAGGCTGATCATCTCAACTTCAGTCTGGAATTGAATCTCTCCGCCTGCCGCATTACCATCTTTAAGCCTCTTAACGGCGACTATTGTTCCGTCTTGCAGAATTCCCTTGTAAACATTCCCAAAACCCCCTTTTCCTAGTATGTTCTTGCTGCTGAAGTTATGTGTTGCAATCTGAAGTTCCCTGAATTGGAACCTCCTCAAGTTTCCAAGGGAAACTTCCTCATGATGCCGGTCTGAAATCCAAAACAAAAAGACACCAATCAACAAGTATTAGTTAGCGATTTACACCTCAAGGATGCCAACAAAAGTTAATGATGACTTGTACAATTATTTTCAAACCTTTAACATCGAAGAATATCTGTTCATTCCGCCTTCGTCTCCACCATAATAGTACTCCTAGTATAAGAAACATCAAAGACACGCATCCAATGCTCGAGCCAAAGGCAATGGCTATTTTGTGACTTCTGGATCTACCATAAGGCAGAGCGGCTTGAGAAACAAAAGAGATTGGAGTCAGACAAAGAATAATAATCGATATTTTCTTTCATCAAATTAGTATATGAGAAAGTTTAAGAAGATACAAATTTCAGTTTTATCATCAGTAAGTTCAAAATTACATACCTTGTGAGTTGTTCAAGTTCATGGACATTGGCATCAATGTCATCCCATGGCATTCTGGTTCAGAGCCAGTTGGACAGATTAAAGGATTCCCCACTATGCTGCAAACAACATAGTGAAAGGAGAAAATTTTATCAACATAATGTTCTGCTGGGACTTTGGGGTTATTCTTTTAAGTACTCATGTTCGATGTTTATCTCTGACACATTTTTCGACATGGGTACATGAGTATGGGGATAAGACTCTTCAAGTCACACCCAACTCGGAATGACATCGGAGTTAAAGAGCTGAAGATGGGAGAATATACCTGAAAGTTTTAGCAGCAAATCTGGGTACTGGTCCACTCAGATTGTTGTATGACAAATCGCTGAAACATACGAACAAGATTAAAGCATATTTCAATCACAGATGCAAATCATTGATCTAAAAGGAGGAAATGAGGAAGGGATGAAAGAAACTTGAGAAGCTTACAGGAAAGCAAGCTGAGACATGTTAGCTAAGGATGAAGGACATTTTCCAGAAAGACTGTTGTTGTTCAGCCTCCTAAAATTAAAAAAATAAAAATTGCAGGTCTTATGTTAAAATTCAAAACCAAAATGACTGCAAATTATGGACATGGTAGTCTTTGAACTCTTGTTCTTGAGATTTCAGTTTTTCAGTTCTTACATGTATTGGAGGCTCCCTAGGTTGCCTAGAGATGTAGGAATTTCCCCAGTGAAGGAATTATCCGAAAGATCAAGTGTTTGAATCTTTGAAAGCTTCCCCAGTTCCGAAGGAATTGGTCCGGTTATGTTGTTATTCTGCAAGAGCCTGCAAAAGTGGAACAAGACAGAAAATATTGAAGCATTCAATTTGGAAAAAAGGAAAAAAAAACACTTTGATTGTTTCATTTTTTGTTGGATTTTACTTACACAATCCGAAGATTTGTTAAGTTCCCTATGCTTGGAGACAAAGTACCAGATAAATTCTGGCTTGGAGTGCCCCTGCAACAAGAAGAACATTTTCATTTGTTGAATGATGATGAATGCTTGATTTCTATTGTAAATTTTAAGGTTGAAAAAGGAAAAAAAGAAAAAAAAAAAAAAACTTACAGGCCAATGACAAGGCTTTCAGGTGAACAAGTGACCATAGCCCAACTACATGGATCAACAGCATCAGCATCCCAATTATCAAGAACACCATGAGGATCATGCAAAGCTTCCTTTATAGCCATTAAAGCTTGAACTGCAAAAAAAATGAAAAAAACACTGATATAAAAAAAAAAACCTCCATTAATTCACATGGAGAAAAAATAAAGAATCGCAAGTTTCTTGTTTACCTTCATAGTTAACACCTTTAGGAGAAAGCAGTCCATTAATAGGAACCCAAAACCATAGAAAAACCATAAAATAAAAAATAATCTCTCTTCTCTTCATTGCCATTTTCAACTACAAAATTCACCAGAGCGAAGAAAAAAAAGCAGACTAGACAGTTCCCAAAACTTAAGTTTGTGTTGTGTTTTCAACTGATAGTTTTATCAGAAAAACCAAGTTTGAATTGAGAGAGTGTGTTGTTTAAGGTAAAATCTGCTTTCCATGCCAGAAATCCATTCACTAAAATCTTGTGTCAGATTTCCAAGAAAATAAAATAAAATAAAAAGGAGAAAAAGAAAGAAAATACAGATTTATTTGCAGTACAAAGTGAAAGTAGGAAGAAGCACGGTGCTGTCACCGGGTTGGGACAGGAAAGTTGTAAGAAAAAAAAAGAAGGGAATATGTAATGCCCACAATATAGAAACCAACAAAATAAAACCAAATCCAAGGTTTATATTCCAAAGACAAGGACACATTAGGTAATTCCAAGGTTTATAAAAATAATTTCACAGTGTATATTATAAGCACCCATAAAATGGGCACAGAGAGAGAGAGAGTATTAACATAGGAAATAAATTAATAAACTACGTAGTTTTATCATCGAGTAGACCTATCAATGATTTAGATAATTCGTAATTTAAAAATTTTAAATTTTTTTTTAAGTTTAGATCAAATCAAATTTTAATCGATTTGAAAATACGATTTACTATTTATTATATTATTAAAATATTATTTTTATCATTAAATAATAATTTAAATCGAATTAATTTGATTGTCTAACTCATACAGGCAGACCTTCTATTATCAATAAAAATAAACTTAAACCCTAGAACAAATGAAGATAAATTACGCTTTATCGTTATTTTAATTTTTGATTTACTTTAGCTTCTTAAAATTTATTTTTAAATTGTAAATTTATCTTCTATAAATACAGGCAAATAAAATACAACAAAATATAACCTTTTTTTCATTCAAATATTTTACGATTAAAGTTCTTTACGGTATCAAAGTTTTAATACTCTAACGACTAATTTTTTTTTCCTAATGACTTTTTCAACCTAAAAAAATACTATTAAAATTTTTAATTTTTTTTGATAAAAATATTTTAACCTCGATTCAAGAATTAGTCTATTAATTAATATATATTATTTTTAATAATAATATTAAAATTTTATTCATGATTGATAATGTTTTAAACAAAATATTATTATACAATAATCTTTAAAAAATATTTTAAAACACTTAAAATATATATATATATATATATATATATGTGTAAACTATAATACTATTGTGTTTGCTTGGAACAATGGAGAATCCAACATTCCCTGAGTTTGGCCATTCAACAAAAGTCCCAAAACCCATCTTTTAAATTGTTTTATTTTTTTTTCTTTTGGGGTTAAGGAATTGAGAATGTGAGGATCTCAAAGACAATAGCAGCTGATTGGTGGCTCGAGATTGATGATGGATAGAGGAGGATTTGGTCACCCAAACCATTTTTATATACATGCATATATATATATATAATATTTTTTATGCTTTACTTCATTGTAATGTTAAAAAATATAATCATTTATACCAAAATATACCCACTTTTGAGCTGTAAATGATGTGCAAAATGCTTTATATATATATATATATATATAAAAGAAATAATTGTTTGCTTTATTGCTTTGTTGAAGGTTCCAACAAATCCACCATATAAAATTATAAACACTCTTTCTTTATCTTTTTTTCCTTTACATACCTTCAGCAGACAGACAGTCATTCATTCCCTCATGCGTCGTGACCACTGTTCAAAAAGAGCTAAACTTTTAAAAGCAAAAGCTGCCACCTTCTTGCTCATTTTTATCATAAATTCATTTCAATTTCAAACGCACTCATGGCGCGTGCAATCCATATCCTCTTTTTCTTTTTTTTTTTTTACTTAAAAGAATTCAAATATCGGATAGCCCATTCGGCTTTACAAACTAAGCACGAAGTAAATTGAGTTTGAATTTACATTTTAGTAGTTTGAGTTAATTCAATTAAATTTAAATTATTATTTATTTAATAAAATAATATTTTTATTTAAATTTAATTATAAAATATATTAATATTAATATAAAATTATTTTTAATAGTTCAATATTATTTAAACAATCATTTAAGCTTAGGGGCGAGGCTTGGACAAAAAATTTAAAAAAAAATTTTGGGTCACAGCCATATGAACATCTCTAATCATATGAGAAGAGACCTGCATGTAATATTATAAAATTAAATTAATTTTATATGCGTTTATAATTTTTTACACAAATTATGTTTGTTTTATCTAACCATGATATTTTATACTTTATTTATTTAGATCATGCACATTAAGTTTTCAGAAAATAAAAAATATATAACTATTTGTTTTGATGAAAATTTTTTTAATATTTACATATATATTGAACAAGCAGTATTCTCGATGGATGTATTAGAGATATCAGATTGATTCAAAATTTTACATATACGATTAGTATCTTTAAATCTAATGATCGATTTATTAAAATAGTAACTGTTTACATAATTATAAAATTATGTAAAACTAATTAGTTTTATGTTAATAAAAATGATTTCCTTCTATATCATATAAATATTTTATTATAAAACACACAGTTACATTGCATATATGTAATTTTATATGAACAACTTATGTTATTGACACATAAGATATCTCTTAAATTTTAATTTTATCAAATAATCCTACATAGTCAATAAATCAATCATTGCTTCAAAATTACAAAAAAAAATAAAAATAAAAATAATAGTAATAAATTTGTCCAATTTTTAAAACTTTGTTCTTTATCAAAAACTAATATAATTACCTAATAAGTTTATTTTATGTGTACAATCCATATTGTGAACATATGAATAGTTTCCAAAATTTAATTGTTTATCAAATGATCTTATAATTATAGTAATTATAAAAAGGGTTGTCTCAAGTTGATGAATTTAATTAAAATATTAATCAAAATAATAATAATAATAATAATAATAATAATAATAATATTATTATTATTATTATTATTTAGGTTAATTACATAATTTTATATTAAAAAAAAAATTATTATCAGGTACACTAATAGTGAATATTCGGGTAATAACTTTTAAAAAGGTTGTCATATATTCTTACTGTATATTTAAAAAATACAAAATGAATAAATAAAACGTGTGGCAACTTTTTAACCTCGCTTATATTGGTGTACCTGATAATTATCGTAAAAAATCTAATATCCTATCAAAAAAAAAACTATCTCATTTATCATAAGTTATCATATTTAATGTTTCTTTTTTCTTCTAACATTATTTTTTCTTTTTCTATTTTTTTCCACCC
The DNA here is from genome assembly GCA_038381775.1 of Adansonia rubrostipa. Taxonomy (NCBI): domain Eukaryota; kingdom Viridiplantae; phylum Streptophyta; class Magnoliopsida; order Malvales; family Malvaceae; genus Adansonia; species Adansonia rubrostipa. The sequence goes on from JBBYHM010000006.1 coordinate 8,086,156, forward strand.
AAATAGTGGGTGTAGTATTCAATAAATTATTAAAGATTAATATTTGGTATACTGATAATGAAAATTTTTTAAATTAACAAGCGAGTTAAGAGTTTATCACGTATCTCACTTTTAATTTTAATTAAATTTTTATTATATCTATGGGTATGTGTTATCATCTTAACACGAAATCTAAAAATTTAATTGACAGTGTATAAACTAATTTTTCGAATATTTGTTGTTTCAAAATTACTAAGATTAAATTTATTCAATTTCTAAAATTTAGTTATTCAGCTGAGCTAACTTTCACATTTTTTTTTTTTTTCAAAATAAAGATTTATCCAAGTCTTTTCCCTACCAAACTCTCTAATCCAATCTTGAAATATGCTTCACGTTGAACATCAAATCTAATGTTACAATGTAGAATTACAAATGCAAATCAATCTATATATATATATATATATATATATATATATATATATTTTGTAATTAAAAATCTCAAATGAAATTTATATCTTCAAAAAAATTTCTTTATAATCTTTTATTTTTTTGAATTTTTTTAAATTTGAAAAAATACATATCAATTATTATACCCACTTTTAAATTCAAAAGGTAATTATCTTTGAAAGACTTCTATAACCCTAGTTGTCATTCAACTTTCCTATAAATCATGCGTCTAATGTCAATTTCTTTTCAATTTGCAACTTTCCTTTCAAAGATATATTAATTTTGTGAATTATTTATTTATTTTTTGTGATTTTGTTCTTAAAAGATAGTATTTTTTTTTTCAATTCACTTTTTTTTTGATATGCTAACAATTTTCATATTTATTTAGCAATTTAATGAAATCACATAAGTGAAGGAATATAAATACTTCTTTTATAAATATAGTTTGTTCTTCTTTAAAAACAATCTTATATATGTTAATTTTTTTATTACTTTTTTTAATATTTTATTAAGATTATAATAATAAAGGTATTTTAAATAATTTTTTTATGATTTATTGACCTTTTTATTTAATTGTTTGAAGGAAAATGGTTAGCCAAAGAAATGACTTCCCTAATTCGAGGTTGTCATTTTCGCAACAAAC
>JBBYHM010000006.1:8103095-8142830 GCA_038381775.1 Adansonia rubrostipa
TACCATAAATTTATTTTTTTAAAATAATATTATATTTCTTTATTAATCTATTTTTTTAATTTTTTAAAAACTGTCACTTATAAAAGCTGCAACGTATCATTTCTTAAAATTTTTTCACTTCTTTTTATTTTTTTCTTTTACTTATTTTATTTTTATATATTATTTAATTATTTATTACTTCACCATATAGTAGGTGTGTATAGGACTAGTCTAATTAATATGATTAGATAAAATAAACCCAACAAACCATATGACTTTATAAAGTAAACGCATGCTTATCTGTCATAATTAGGGTCTTAGATTTGATGTAATAAGAATTTCATTTGGGTAAATATCTTGTTTTAAGCAACAACGAAAACAAGTGTTTGCAGCTTCATACTTCTATTAGATTATTAATATTTTTTTTAGATTAACAATTCATATATTCATATTATATTTATATTTTTATCATATTATAATCGTATTTAAGTATATTATATTTATGTAAGTTTTGATACGTTAAAAATTTATATTATATAGATTTTAAAATATGTATTCTTTATCATATTTTAATAATTTTATATCTATCTAATTTATATAATCATATTTAAAATTATCGAGTTTAATTATTCATTACTGTTTCAGGTGGAATACCCCATCGATGTTTCATACACACCAGATGAAAAATTCAAGCGATGGAAATACACAACTTATAACTTCACCATCGCTTACTTTTGGACTCCACATTTGGTGAAGTCGGAAGAAAGGGAGGCCGGCGGTCCGACGCAAACTGGCCTCTTCAATCTCTATCTCGACGAGTTCGACGAAGAATGGACGACCCAAATTGACGATTTCGACTACCTAATCATCTCCGGCGGCCACTGGTTTTATCGTCCGTCGGTTTTTTATGAAAATCATCAGATTGTTGGTTGCAATTTTTGCCTGATAGAAAACGTGACAGACTTGACCAAGTTCTACGGATATCGAAAGGCTTTCAGGACTGCTTTCAGGGCCATTAACAGCTTGGAAAACTTCAAAGGCATAACGATTTTAAGAACTTTCGCACCATCGCATTTCGAGAATGGATTATGGAACCAGGGTGGAAATTGTTTAAGAACGAAGCCTTTTAAAAGCAATGAGACGGCGTTGGATGGAGATAACTTGGAGCTTTACATGATTCAGATGGAGGAATTTAAGGTTGCGGAGAGGGAAGGGAGGAAGAAAGGTAAGAGATATAGGGTGATGGATACGACGCAAGCGACATTGTTGAGACCCGATGGTCATCCGAGCAGGTATGGGCATTGGCCCCATGAAAATGTGACATTGTACAATGATTGTGTGCATTGGTGCTTGCCTGGTCCGATTGACACTTGGAACGATTTCTTGCTTCAAATGTTGAAGATGGAAGGAGCAAGATCTCATCAAGACAGGCTTTTCTTAGGTGACCGGAAAATGAGATTCAAAAAGATTTAATAAGTTTCTTTAATTTCCTTTTTTCCTTTTAATTGTTTAATTTGTATGATTAGTACTTCTTTTGGGTTAAGTCCACTTAGATGGACACTTTGTTCAACCCATCTAGTTTTATCACGGTTTTGAGTAAGGATTTTAGTAATTTAAGTCATAGGTAATGGTAAAAATTTTATTTAAATTTAATTATAAAAATATAAAAATATTTTTTAATATTTATTTCAATAATAAAATAGGTCATCGGGTCAATTTGATTTAGATATAGTAAAAACTTTTCAAGCCTCTACTGAACTTGGCATATGGATAGGTCTAAATCCATCTAATAAAATCTATTTAAACCGGTTTAATTTAAATTTAATATTGAAACATTTAAAAAGTACTATTATATTATATTTTAATATTTAAAAATATATTTTAAAGTTAAAATTAAACAAAATCAAGTAATTAATGGTAAATATTTCTACAAATCAAGCTCGAATTTTAAAAATTATGCCTAAAATCAGACTCGAGTTAAACCAAACTTGTATATCAAGCAGCTCATGGACGAGTTTACAATGATAAAAAAGATTTAAAAAAAAATAGTCGAAAAGAGTAGAAATTAAATGCTCCAATAAATCGTACTCGCAATAAAATATATAAGCTAATCGATCTGGATAAAATTAATAAAAAAATCTTTATTAAGTCCAAATATATATTTATATATGTATATTTTGTATAAAATTGAAAAAAATCAAGTTAATTATGGTTAAGAATCATTTTACATTAATCCATATCCAATCAAGCATTGTTGAGCAAAGCTCGATCAACTCAAATCATCAAGCAAGTTAAATTCAAAAACTCCGATATCTAACTTGAGTAACCTGTGAGTTTAATTAATTTTCTTTAATTTTAATATATATTTATTTTTAATTAGTATTAAAAAATTTTAATTAAAAATTAAGCTCGAGCATAAATAATCATATTTGGAGTTAAATATAAGAATTGATTTATTTTTTACTACATAAATGAGCTTAATTGAACTTAATCGAGCGAGCTTAAATAATTTAGTTTTTATCTTAAATTTAGTTGAAACTTTAAAATTGAAACTCGATCAAATTCAAATCGAACTTCAAGCCTTAAATTTTAAATTTTAAATTTTAAATTATTACCCAAACTTTTTACTAATTGAACTTGGCTAGATTACTCCCCTAAACCCGAATGAAGTAGGTTGTCATAAAGGAAGAATATGGCCTACTAAAAAACAGTTGATATATGATTTGCAACCTAAAAAGAAAAAGAAGCTATCAATAATTAGGCTGTTGAAGCATCAAAGTTAGATGGGAATGAAAATTCCAAGGCTTTGAAAAGTTTGGCGGTGGGTTAAAGGTCTAATCTTTGGAATTATTTGAGATTATTCTCCCAATATAAAGTGATATGATGTAATATTTTGTTGCTATTCATTTTAAATTATTTTGTGGATAAAAGAAGGATGGACTGCCTTATTTTATTTATTTATTTATTTAGTAATATTTAATAAACTAAACATGGATGATTCGCTCAATATCTCCAACAAAGACAATGATGATGATAATAATAATAATAATAATAATAATAATAATAATAATAATAATTTATGCTCTAGCAACAAGTAGATCTGCTCATGAGCCGGGTCAAGTCGAATTCAGATCGGGTTTGAGTATGGTATTAACATTAAATATGTTTGCTCAAGTCCTGCCCAGCTTAAAATATAGGCCTCAAATTTTGCCCAAGTCTGCCCATATTTATAAATGGATAGTTCAAGCCCATTTAGGCCTGCCCATATTATATTTTTTAAAATTTAATTTTTAAAAAATCATATTTGTTAAATTTAATCTTTATTAATTTAATATTTTCTTTTATTAAGTTTATAAATATAAATAATTTAACTTAGTTTTTAAAGTTTACACTATAATATTATATATATGTATTATTTATATGACAAAAATTATATAATACATAAAATATAAAATACATATATATAATGTAATAGTAAAATGGTAGGGCCAAGTCAGGTTCAGGCTTTAAAAGTTGAACCCAAGACCCGGCCCATTTTTTTATCTGATCTAATTTTTTTATCCAAATTCATTTTTCAAGCCTAATATGTTTATCCAAACCATGCTAAATATCAGGCTAACCTTCAGGCTTGGACGTGTAATCTGACCCTTGAGCAGGTCTAGCAACAAGCATTAAGTTAAGTCCTTGTTTTACTAAGGTGGAGAGGAGATTTGATTGTTTTACATTAACCTCCTGAAAAAATAAACATTTATTTCAAACCCCATAAATTTATTATTATTATTATTATTATTATATTTTTACATATAATATTGAATTTTATTTCAAAGCTTTGCTTGAATCTAATCCATTTCTCATGCAATCTTAAGGACGAAACTATAATATGAATTTAGTGGATTTAAAATTTTATTTTCAAAATATTTTTTATAATTATTTTTAAAAAATAATAATTATAAACAAATATTGCAACTCATATAAATAATCAATGGATTCATATGTATAATTTAACTAATGAATTAGCATATAATTGATAAATTGAACATAGGATTGAATTAAAATTAATATACGAAAAGATTGGAACTTGAGACCTCTTTGACATTAAGAAAGAAAAAAGCCTCATAGGCTTTTGTGGTAATTTTTCATTGACTTAATCTTAGTGTTGGATTTACCATCTATTAAGCCCCTAATTACAGAATATGAAGGCACAAAGCTGTTCAAGGGTCATAAATTCTGATGAATCTGATATAATTTAAATTATTATTTAATAATAAAATATATTTATATTTATATTTAATTATAAAAATATATATAATATTAATATAAAAATAATATTTTAATAATATTTTGAATAATGAAATAAGTTTCAAGATATTCGAACTAAACCCGACCGAAGTCTAGACAAAGAAAATTAAAAAATTTTGGCTCACAACTTAACGCAACTCGTGAATAGGTCAATCAAATCTTGCAAAATGTGGATAAATTATCTGTCAAGTGTGGAGAGAAAAGAACAAAAACTCTTATTATTAGCAAACTAAGTCACTTAAGTTAACTTTATTAAATAATTCTAATAAAAAAGCTGACTAAATATAGATACATGATGCATATGTATGTATATTAAGTTAGTTTTTTTATTAAAATCATTTAACAAAATTAATTTCAGTGACTTAATTTATTAATAATGTAATTTAATAAAATTAAAAATTTATAACGTAAACGAAAGATGTTAATTATCTTGAATTTTTATATAGCATGGGAGGCTTACGTACCAAATCTTTGATAGCCAGTTCTTTTGCTTGTAAATAGTTCCTAAACGAAATTGACTTTAATACTACAATAACTGTTTCTTTTTGGTACAAAGATAAAATAAAATAAAATAAAGGTTGTGGGTAAACAGAGATCCATATTTGGTTAAAGCAGAATGGTGCATTTCTTCGAAAAGAACAAGGATGTGAAATCTGAACGACATAGGCAATCAACAATTGCTTGGCTTCTAAGCCACGCCATAGCTATTACGATCAAAGGATAAATACGTAATTGACATATTTATTTCATGTTTATATATCTTTATATTATAATTATATTTTAAATATATATAAATTTTAATAATTAATAATTTATATTATATAAATTTTTAAATATATATTTATATTTATATAATTATTCGTAAATATTGTCGGATACTAATTTCACTTTAGGGACACGGACTCAAGAAACGTTTAAACACTGGGCCAACATGGTGGTGGCGCAAGGTTTTCATGGCCCTCATCACTGCTGCAAATAGTTTTAGAAATGTAATGATATTGACTTGACTGATGATTGAAGTTAAAACCTCTTACAGGTTTTCCCCGCAAAAAGCAAAAGGTTCATACATATACCATTTAAATTATTATAATTATATTATAATTATTATAATTATAATTTTTTTTATTTTATATAATTTATTGTAAAATATAATAATTATACAAAGCTTATATTATCAGATGAGAGAGAAAAGTTGCCTGATTTTGACTCTTCAATCATGGAGCTGCTTTGATTTTTTTCAGCTCTTGAACATATTAATGTTGTATATTTGAACGGCTCATGGTTTAGTGTGCACAGAAGATTTTAAAATTAAAATCAGTTTAAATTATTATTTAAATAATAAAAATTATTATTTAAATAATAAATTTTTTTATTTAAATTTAATTATAAATATTAATATAAAAATAAATTTTTTAATATTTTTTAAAATTAAATAAAATAAAATTTTAATTTAATTTAAATCCGATTCAACTTAAATTTAAGTAAAAAAAAAAATTTAAATCTCGATCTAACTCCGAGAGTAGGTTTACTTTCAATGGTCAATATAAAGCAAAGCTGATATTATTCCTTCAAAAACATTGGACAAAAACAGATTAAGGGACTTCCCCTGTTTAGTATAGGGTTTTTCTTATGTCTTGTTTTCTTAAAGTAAAGATGAACAAATTCTGATATATAATTTTTGATAAGAATTAAAAAATAGGGCATTGGGATCCTTTCATTGTGATAAGTATTTAATTATTCATCATGATGTCCTACCGAATTCATGTTCATATTATGATGATTAGTTAGTTGGAGTACCAAAGCTTTACTCAAAAATATTAGATACGAACATGATATAAAGAAAAATAATTAGAACATGAGATAATTTAAATACATAAATATCTCGAAAGCATAATTATAATATAATAAAATATGTAAATATAACACAAATATATAAATTGTTGAGTTTTAAAAGCCATTATTCATTCATATAACTTGAACAAAGCAGTGAAGTTTCTTGATTAAGGCTTCTCCACCATGAAGTTGCAGGTGATTCAGCTTCTCAATGGAAAGAACACTCAACAAAGCACTTCCATTAAGGTTTTCCTGTTAACCCTTTCCCTGATTCTCATCAGTTCAATCCCTTTAGGTCTGCTGAAAAGTTGCAAGTCGCCATTGCCATTGCCATTTCCCAGGATTAATATCAGTAGCTTGACAAGCATAGAGTTAGAGAACAAATGTGATGTATTTAATGGAAAATGGGTTCCTTATCCCCAAGGTCCCTACTACACTAATGAAACTTGCCGCCTGATCATCGATCAGCATAACTGCATGAAGTTCGGGAGACCTGACACAGAGTTCATGAAATGGAGGTGGAAACCAGATGGCTGTGAGCTACCTCGCTTTGATGCAGCTCAGTTCTTGGAGATAGTCAGAGGGAAGTCGATGGCCTTTGTTGGGGATTCCGTAGGAAGGAACCAAATGCAATCATTACTGTGCCTCTTGGCTGAGGTAAGTTAGTAATTTATGTTAGTCAGACTTGAGATGAGCATTCGATATGGATATATACATCTATCTATCTATATATATATATATACATCTATCTATCTATATATATATATATATATATCTATCTATCTATATATATATATATATATATATATCCGATACAAGTATATTTAAATTTTTTTTAAATTTTTCATTATTTAGAGGATCGTGCCTCTATTCCCCTGTCTGAATGTGTTGGACACGGGTGTTTTAGGAAAAATGAAGAATCGGAGTAACATAGTTCCTAAGCATTATTTACTATCTGAAGATCTGAACTCTGAATTATTCTTTTGCATCTTTCAGGAAGCATATCCAGAGGATATTTCTGATAAATTTTCAGTAGACATAAACTATTTCAAGCGTTGGTACTATGCTGATTACAAGTTCACCTTAGCAGCATTGTGGTCACCATTCTTGGTTAAGTCCAAAGATGCAGACCATTCTTTCAACAGCCTGATGAGCCTTTACTTGGATGAACCGGATGAAGCATGGGCAAATGAGATTGAGAATTTTGACTATGTGATCATGTCAGCAGGGCAATGGTTCTTCCGCCCACTGTTTTTCTACGAGAAGGGTCAACTTATAGGATGTCACAAATGTAATGAAAACAACATTACAAGCATTGCCAGGTACTATGCATACAAAATGGCCTTCAGAACAACTTTTAAAACACTTCTGAACCTTAAAAACTACAAGGGTTCGACATTTTTAAGGACATTTGCAGCTTCCCACTTTGAGAATGGAGATTGGGATAAGGGTGGGAACTGTGCTAGAACAAGACCTTTTAAAAGCCAAGAAATGATGTTAGAAGAGTTTAACATGGAGTTCTATCTAAATCAAGTAGAGGAATTGAGAAAAGCTGAGAAAGAAGGGAAGAAAATTGGGTTAAAATTTGAACTGCTGAACACTACTGAAATCATGTGGCTGAGACCTGATGGACATCCGAACAGTTATGGACATTCTATGAATAAGAATGCCACCGTTAACGATTGTGTTCATTGGTGCTTGCCAGGCCCCATTGATACATGGAATGAGTTTTTGCTATATTTCATGAAGAGGGAAGTCCTTCAAAGGTTAAAAGCAAAGTTGATGAAAAATGCCTGATATCAAACTTACATTCAAATGGTTGGTGAAGTAAGTTCTGCAGCTTTATTCATTGATTCTTTTCTGCAGTACATAAAACAGTTGTGGATTTGAGATTATGTTTTTGCAATCATATTTGTAAAAGATTCATTTTTTCATAAAAAATTATAATAATTCTTTGTTTCAAATTTTATTCTGTCTAAACGAATTATCAGTGCTCATTATACTCAGAAAATCATCATTATGCTCTTCAACCTTTGAAACTGTCGGTTTTCGGACAGAAACAGAAGCAGAGAGACGTATCCTGATCTGAAGATGAGGCCATTGAACCAATCATTAAGCCAATAACAGATAGATCCTCCGTGATTCTAATTGTGAGATTTGAAAGTTTCCTGTATAATCCATTAAGGTTATGGTGGCCTCAAGAGTGTAGCTAGGAGACCAAATGAGAGCAAAGGAAACCTACATTGCTCCAACTTTTTCTTTTTCTTAAAATATCCATGTCGGATATATTTTTTCATATATGTAAAGAGATATAACACTCCAAAGATCTTCTAAGTACATGAAAAACTTTTAAAAAATTAAATACACTCGTGTCGAATACATACCAATATCCAACATGACAGTCACACCCAAGTTGAGTAACAGAGAAGGGAAGCAATGCCATAGAAGAACCCATAATTTTCAATGGATATTTCAAGAAGAAATAAAGAAAAGCTTTGTTTCTGTTGCTAAGGTATGCATGCTTTGCTAGCATTTAAAATTCCTCCATGATCTTTGATGTTCCATATACAACAATTTTGCAGGTTATCTGCATTTTCAATTTGTATTTTTTTCCCCACCGAGTTACAGGATAAAATTTACACTGGCTAGCAAAATGACGCTGTAATAAAAGGAAAGGTGTACATAACTTCAGGATGGCTTAGCATCACAATTTAACTTAGAACAGTATCAACATCATTCTTTATGGATGTTTTGGAAAAGAAGCAATGTACAAACATGTGTTTTGTACATGGAAAAGTCAGGCAAAAGACGGTATTATTTTACAATTGGAAGAATACATAGTTTACGGTATGCAAAAAAAAAAAAAAAAAAAAAAAACCTTACGGTAAAGATCAGAGTAATCCTGATGATGTTCTTCAAAATGAGATCTTGATGAAGACCAAGATGTGCAAAGCTAAAATATAGAGCACAAAAGCTGACCTGAGTAGCATGAGTCTCTGTTGATTCTCACTCCGGCCACCAGTGTAATAAGGAAGCTTGTCATGATAATCAGCAGAAAGATCCAACGAAGATGCCTTATCAGAAGCACCTCTTCCGAATCGATTCCTGGCAGCATTCACTTCTGCATTACTTTTTTCGAGCTTTGTCCACAAACCATTCAAACTCTCTAGTTCCTTCTCTTTCGAATGAATTTCACCTACAAGGCCTTCTGCTTGTGCCTAAAAAACACATTCAAAATGTTCTTTCTGAAAATGACATCAGAAAAGAAGCTTATACCAACACCAGAAAGACAATTAAGACAACTTTTTTTATTTGGACAACAACAACAAAGAATTTAACGTTGATGGGGAAGACATAATACAGGGATAAAGCTACGCAAACCAAAAATCAAATTCCAAAGCACCTCAGCTATGATCCTGAATTACAAGCCCACTCAGGGTATACGATCAATGACTGAAAGCTTGGAGTAAATAACAGGAGTAACTTTTTTATGCACATAGTTGGATCTGTTTTAAGTTATAGAATAAATTAAATAACTGACCTGCTTTGCAGCTAGTTGCTCGAGTAGGCTGTGAAGCTGTTTGTCCAATGCCTTCTCTCTTTGAGCTTCATAACAAAAATTGATCAGTGAGAACAAAGTTTAAGTGGAGTTCATTTCTCCCCCAATCACCTCTTTCTCTCTTTTGTCCCTTCTTAATAGCCAGAAATGCTTCAACAAAAATTTGTAGTACATAAAGAAAAGTAAACTTCAAATTGTAATAATGATTTAAACTTTTTTTTTTAAACCTTACCCATTTAAGAACTGCAAAAGCCCACTGAAACTTCAAATAAAGAATTTAAACTAACTTCAACCAGAGCTTAGAAAGAACCAAACTCTGGTATCGATTCGGAATAATGGGTTGTTTATGATGATTACTTTCAATTTCATTCAAGAAAAGAATGAACACTAGGATACCGGCAATACTAATTTTAGCAACTTCATTTTTACATATTACTCTTTTTGTTCTTACTTCCAGCATCCAATCAAAGATCTCGTTTTAATTTTCAAGAGGAACATCAAATATTGGTCTTTTTAAAAACCAGAAAAGAAAAATTAGAAAATAATAATAATAATAACAAAAAAGAAAGACCATATTTAACAACAGATTTAAAGGCATGCTGGAACAAGCAATGATTGAAGGAAGACCATGATATAACAAGGTAGAATATTGTCTCATTGACATTTACAAATGAATGGTTGTGAGCTCAAAAAAAAGCACTAAAACAAGGTCCACGATGTAAGATACCTGGAGAAAACTGCTTCAATGCTTTTTTCTGAATATTTTCCCATTTACTCTCTAAATCTTCAACTGTCTCTTCAACTGAGCTCTGAGAATATTATAGATCTTTCATCAGCCAAAAAAGAGAAAAAGGCAGCAGCAGTAGTTCATAAGGTGAAAAAAAAAAAAATGCCAAGCGTAAAATCAGAAGAAGAGATGAAATGGACCAATTCTTTTTTCTTCTTGTCTAACTTGTCTAGCATGGCCGATTTTTTTGAAGCTTCTATGTTGGATTCATCTTCAGCACTCATTGTGGATTCAACCACAGAGTCAGCTGATTTTCTCGAATGGCTGGCATCCAAGGCAGTCTGTGCATTTTCCAGTTCAGCTCTCAGACTTTTCTCAATGTCATCCATCTCCTATAAAAAATTGAAAAATGAAATGAGTCTTTAATCAATGCAAAGAAGATCTATGACGTCATAAGAAAACAAACAGATGGAGGATTGAGATATGCCAGTGTCAGATAAATAATATAAGACTTTATATTTAATACGATTAATTGTAACTTTGTGTATATTTAGGACATTTCAAAATATTAGGTTGTTTCTCTTCTTAGTACTAGGGTTTTAGGCACGTATTTTGGTATTTTTCTTTTTATTAGGATTTTAGGTTTAGTTTGTAGATAGATACCTACTTTATTTTAGTTTCAGGGGGCTTGGATTTATGAATAATGATATTTTCCTGGATATTTGGGTACTTGGTATTGATATTTTGAGAATTTATATTATTTCTACAGCCTTTTTGAGTTTTAAAATATTTGTTCTACATCAGAAAGGACTTGGGCTTGATTTTCATCGAGAATTACTTCTAAAGCAATGCAATTAGGTTGCACATAAAAACTTAAACTTTAAAGAATGGATTTGAATTTCAAACGTAGTACAAAAGTGTGCGATAGAACTCATGAACATAGACTTTCTTGATTATCTTCGAATTCATGGATATGCCAGATCTATATGACTATTTCATGGGAATTTGAAATACCTTAACAATTTAGGAAATTTGAAATTCACCTAGTTAGAAATCTATCAAATGCATAAATATATTAAATCTTAGCTGGATTTTAGATGATGTTTAACTTCGTTTTATATAACAAATCAAATTTAAATCCTATAGTATTAAAGAACAAAGAGTCTTAAGTGTGACTTGATGAATAATATGGCATTCATGAAAGAAGCAAGAAGAACAAGTTTTGGGAACTTCACCCTGACCTTTAACTTCGAACGAAGCGTACCCGCTTCCTGCACTTTCTCATGTATTTTACTCTCACAATTCGATATAGCCTTTTCATATGCCACGTTTTCTTGTTGCAAAGTCTCCTCTCTCAATTGGGCCTGATCATAAGAAGTGGTGCCAAATGATTAGTAGGGAAAAAAGCCGAAAAGGAAAATATTACCCACAAAAGCTCTTCCACAGATCAAAACATGCTGAAAAACAAATAATTAACCTCAACAATCAATACCAGTACTAAGAAAATGCTATTTGAGTTTTTATGTGCATTATGCGACCTCTCTTTTTAAAATTTTTCAATGTCAGAGCTCACAAGCTATCATCAAGCTACACCAAATGCCAGAAATCTTAAAGTTTCCACTCAAAATTCTTCAAGAAAACAAATGTTTCAAGGACAAAAACAAGAAATAGCAGAAAACAGAATCAAATTTGCGCAAATAAATTCAATCAAAATTGGGGGTGAGAATGTATTGGACATAACAACTAGAACAAATTCAGGAAAAAAAGAAAGTAACTGCATAATTTAAAGAACTTTAGAAATTGGATTATATTTATACCCACTGAAAGGAAACCATAAAAGAAAAAATCACCATACATGTTATAAACAAAAGAATTCCAATCCAAACACAAACCCCAGTGGAGAAAATGCAAGAAAAAACTAAGCTGGAAGAATCACAACCTAAGAAAATAAAAGAAAGTACCCCAGACAAGAATTCAGATAAAAAAACAAAATGCCCAGATCAGAAAAAATAAAATAAGTATAGAAAAGAAAACCCCATTATCCCCAAAAACAAAAAGGAAGAAGAAAAATACCTGCTCACGAGTAGCGGAGTGAGCGTTGAGTTGGAGAGCGAGGGCGGCATTGGAAGCGAGGGAGTGGGCATGGAGATGAGGGAGGCGTTGGGAGATGTCCGGAGGAGGTAACCTGAGACGTAGATCTTGGATCAGATGGCTGAGAGAGGCAGCCTTTCGGTCCAATTCTTGAACGTAGTTTCGCTGCTCGGGAGAGAAAATTAATGGGATATTGTCAAAGTCATCCTCTTGGCCGTTGTTGCCGCCATGGCCCCCTACTACATCTGCTGCCCACGCTAACAACCCCGCCATATTTCTGCCTTTCTTGCAGCTTTGGATCTGCTTCAGGATCCGAGTTCTCCTCGCAATTCCTTTGTGCTACACTAGAACTCCGGCTTGCCTCAAAATACGAAAATTAATATATATATATATATATATATATATTAAATTATTTTTAATTTAATTATATATTATTTTTAGATGAAATCATTAAATTATTTTTAGTTTAATTAAAATTATTTTAAAAAATTTAGTAATAAAATTTTAATAATTTAATAATTTATAATCAATTTATTATTTATATTTACAATTAAATTAATGCAAATTTAATTTTATTTAAAAAATGGACAAAGCTTAAAGAAGCACTTTTAGATCAAGTTGGAAAATTTTTGTATTTGAAACGATTAATAGAGTCTAATTAAGGAAAATTATCAAATTAGTTTTTCTGCTATGAATATAACCGGCAAAATAATTATCACAATTCTTTTTGTAAAATATTTTAGAATAAAAGATTAATAAAAAAATTATGTTTAAATATATATATATATATATATATATATACATATATATGATTAGTGAGGTATTTTTTATTAAAAATATATAATTATCTTTAAATTTATGTAAGTTTCAAAGGATCAAGGAAGAGGCAGCGAAGGACTTAACTCGATAGCACGGACAGGCAACGGAAAGCGGTAGGATTAAGAGCTGTGGGACTAGAAGTCACGTTCGCTCCGAAGAAATGAATGAATGGACTCCTTCGCGCATGCATAGAGTCAGCTTGGGTCTCGCTTTCCCTAACATAAACTACCCCCCATCTTATCTAGGAGGCAATTATAGACAAGATGCTTTACCATTGTCCGCAGCAGTCCGTAGGGAGGGGACTGGGAAAAGGAAACACGGGCCCCTTTATTCACCATGGCACCTAAGGGGCAAGTTATAGGGTAATAAGGCCAAGAAAAAATAGAAAGAAACTCTGTTTTAGTACGCTTGTATGACCGACCGGAAAGCCACATACTCTCGGCTCTGAGTATATATTAATATAATTTTAAAGTTTTGAAGTAATTTGATTAAGTTAATATTCGGTTAATTTATCGTACCATTTCAATTAACTCTTTTAATAGAGTAGAAATTTTATTTGATATTAGATTTTATCAAACTCATTTTGTAAGTGAAAAATATATTTTAAAAGAAAAAAACAAGTTAAAAATAGAAAAATAAAAATAGATTTTTTAAGTGAGCAATTATATCTTTAATTTATTTTATTAATATAAATTGATTTTTTATATAAATTATTAAAATAAATTAATGTTATTCCTGACGTAAACCCGGTGAAAGATTTTATAATATAATGGATTTAGGATTACAACTCGTGGACTAGCCCATTAAGCTAATTAAAACTTAATTAAAAGAAAACTATTTGGGCTTTCCAATGCTCCATGCTTTTATGATTTTGAGTTCCCAGGCCTGCAGACCATCTGCGAGTTAACTCAATTGGGCTCGCCGCACCCCCAAAAAATGCTTTTTTTTTTTTTTTAAGTAAAAAACCTCAATAGAAGGTCAGATGCAAAGATGGAAGAATGCATGCACCATAGATGTGACCCATTGGTAGTCTGTTTGGTTGAGCACAGTAGGATATACATTTAGCTTAAATTAGAAGAGTTTATATTAAGTTGGCGTTTGATTTAAATCATGAGTGGAATTTGGAAGAGGTCGATTTTAGGCTTATTTAGGGGAGGCATGAATTGTTAAGCCTCTAACGGAATATGAAGTTGCTCTAAAATATTTAAATTTTTTCTATCGAAAATATAAATTTATAGTATTTTATTTTACTAAACTAAACTACTGCTATAAATATTTCATTTCATTCTAACTTTATTCTATTTTCCTATAATAGTTATTCAATTATAAATCTATTATATTCTCATAAACCAAACATCTTATGTGTTTGAGAATTCACTGCATTAATGCATGGCTTGAATTTGATCAGTCCCTTCAAAACTCTTGATTTAAGTTAAGGGCCATGGCATAGGATGCTTTACTATTTCTTCACATTGTCAAGAATGGGTGGCTCCAAAAGCCCCAACTTCTCCTATTTCCATCATCAATAGATATAATTGATGAACAATAATTTAAACCTGTATGAATCACAAAATCTTGTATTCAAATTCAACTCAGTATAAACTAAATTGGACGAACTATTTGAGCTTCTCTAAGCAAGCACCACTATAGTAACCTATGCAACTTTGATTACTCCAAATGGAAAGCCATTTAATTTTGACGGCCATTCTTTCCAAGACAATTAATCCTCTTCTCAATCTTGCTTTTAATCTTCGCAGGCCTTAAATTCCACCCTATGATTTGATGTCAGTGATTTCGATTTGGGAATCTTTAGCATTTTCCTCCGGCATCAATCGAGGAAGAATCTGCCTTTGCCCATCATAAGGCTGTCAAATTACCCTTGTTGAAGTGATTTTAAGTCATGAGAATGCTTAAAGAAATTAGGATCTTAATGAGTGAACTTATTTTAAACATAATGATCATCTATTATTTCGAGACTCTTTACATTTTATAAAAGGACTCGATTATGACAGTTCAATAAAAACGATACGAGTAACGAATAATATTCAAATTTTAAATTTTTTATTAATTATAAATTAAATTGATATAAATAATTAATTTAAAAATAATAAATTCAATCAAAACTTTTACGAATAATATTGACATTCAAATCAATAAAAAGAAAAATGTGCAACTTTCTCAAAAGGTAAAAGCATCATTTGGCCCAATCGTCTCATCGGCCACAAGCCTACAAGCTTCATATGAAGGATGAAATAATAATTAAAAGAAAGAAAGGAAGAAAGAAAGCTTTTCTTGGATTGAAATTAAAGTTACATGCAAGAAAGTCAATCTCCCATTATTAGCTCAACAAACCCAGAAATCCAAATGAATAATAAAAACATAATTTAATAAAATTAAAAATTCCCATGATGTGGTTTCTTTTGAGATCGCAAATTGGATAATAGTATTTGATTTTCTCAACGCTGACTTTTTGGTATAATATAAATTATCATATATTATTTATTAGTAAATAACAAAATCCCAACACGGCTTTGAACTTCTTTCCTCATTTCTTTTTTCTTTCTTTTCTTTTTCCCCTTTAATGTAACTTTTTTGTCACTTAATTGTAGCCTAGTAGACTCTTTTTGACCAAAAAGAAGCTTAATTATTATCGAAAGTATTTCATCTATAATTTTTTTATAATTTTATAATTATTTAATTCAAATATAAAATTATGTAATTGTTTATAACTTAAAATCATAGATTTTGCATAATATTTTCGTGCACCTAATAAAATTTAAGATTGTGATTGATTAATTATAGGTGGCATGCGTCTATTATTATCACAGCATGTTAGTAGTAACAATAGCTCGAAAGGCTAGTGCCAAATTAGTTAGTACTATATCGATTGAGTGTATCGCTTTTGTTTTGATATTGATATATGTATCTAGTATTCATCAAATTTTTAAGTAGTTATGTCTAATTAATCAAATTTATGATCAATATCAATTTAAATTTTTTAAAAGTTTATATTATGTATTAATTGATACAATTATTTTTTACTAGTATAATTAAAACAAGCCAATACCTAACATACAGTCGGTAAAAACCTGTGCCGAAGGCTAAGAGTATCAATTTGTTAAAAATTGGCATGTACCAACTGATACAGTTGATAATGGTACGATACCGACAATCATATTTAATACTCTAATAAATTAAAGTCTTTTTTAGGGTTTTATACTAGATTTATTCTTAGCTCGAATGAATTGTAATTTAAAAATTTTTTAACTCTTTTTATTCAATGGTTTTGAATCAATTTAGAAGCTGGTTTTATTATTTCAAAAAAATTAAAATATTATTTTTATATTAATATTTATATTTTATGATTAAATTAAATAATTTTTTTATTAATTTAAATTACGGATTATACCGAACAAAACTTATCAAACGCATGATCTACGAACAAGACTATCTGTTCTGATGCTTTCCCATCATGGAAGAGAGAATGTGTTGAAAGTCCAAAAGATAAGCCATAAGGAATCCAAGTTTATGCCAACACTTATTAGTGTTGGTGATTGGACTGTTCGATGATATTGAAAATCAAGCGGTTCATAGATTTAAGTAATTATTATTTTATTAATATTTATCATTAATATTTATTATAATTTGTTACGACAAAATTAATTACTTTCCTAATCATAATTTAAAATAGTTGGAGGTGAGGTTGTAGAGCGGCTGAAAAAGGAGCTTAACGTCGATTTTACAATCCTCGGAATTCAGAATGGGGTCATAGAATTTGCTAAAGCTCATATAACTGCTTAGAAGAATAAAGAAAAAGGATTTCTATGGGACAGACGATAATAAATTTGCTTCATTGCATCAATTTTAAAAATTGATGGCAAAAATTAATAATAAATTAGCGTATTCTTAGAAACTAAATTTATTCAAGGGTCGGATTACTGGCCCAAGTCCGAAGATCTCGGAAGGTTTGAATAAATAAATTAAACTCGAAAAATGAGTTTGGATAAAAAAATTAAACTCAATTAAAAATTAGTCAGGCCTTGGGTCTACCTTCCAAAGACCGGGCTCGGCCCGACCTATTTTACTATTATAGTATATATATTATTTTATATTTTATGCATTATATTATTTTGGTCATATAAATAATATATATAATATTATAGTATAAACTTTAAAAACTAAGTTTAATTATTTATATATATAAACTTAATAAAAAAATTATTAAATTAATAAAGATTAAATTTTAAAAATATATATATTTTTTAAAAAATAAATTATAAAAAAATATAATATGGGTGAGCTTAAGCGGGCTTATACTATCTATTTACAAATATGGGTGAGTTTGAACAAAATTCGAGATCTATATTTTGGGCTGGACCAAGTTTGAATAAACATATTTAATGTTAATACTATGCTCAAGCTTGGTCCAAATTCAGTTTGGTCGGGCCCATGAGTAGGTCTATCGAAAACGTTGAAATCTCAAAATAGAAGTAAGCAAAAGTCGATTAAAATTGATTCAATCCATCAAAATTAACGTAAATAGATTTTATCAATTTGATTAATTAATTTTAATTTTTATAGATTTAGTCTATCGATTTTAACTGCTTAAATAGATTAATTTATGATTTTTAAAATCTGAAATTTAACAGACCTACTTAATCGACTTATATATTAATATATTATTTATATATTGTTAAATGTATTTATAATATAATACAAAATCTACACCCACTAACCCAAACTCAAGTGCCACCTATGTCCAACTCACAAGACAACCGAGATAACTTTACTATTGAGATAACCATGACCATGATGTATGTTAGTTTGGTCATTTTCGATTGCATAGTTAAAATTAATCGATTTTGATTAATTTTTATTAAAATTAATTAAATTAATTTAAAAAATTTTAAATTAAATTAACCAAGTCAATATTAAATAACTCTATCTCAAAAATTTTAAAATTACAAAAAAAAAAGGTCAAAAAATAGAGAGTAATTAAATTTGCATATTTGTTTAAAATAGAATGTTACAATTTGTAAACTTTTATTTTACTAGTAATTTTTAAGCGAAGAAAAGAAGAAGAAAAATAATATTTAGTAGACAGCTAAGAAAGTGATATTACATTTACGCATGGGCTCCTTGTACATGTGATGAAAGGCAGAATTGACTAACTGAACCAATACACTTCCAAGTTGCCCCCACGTTTCCCTTGCACCATTTGTGGGCATATTTCTCTCACTAAAACACGCTCCTCTCTCTCTCTCTCTCTACCAATTTCCTCAAAAGAAAAAAGAAAAGGTAGCCTTTTTCTTTTCTCTTCTTTTCTTGCAAAAATTCAACTCCACCCTCTCTTTAGTGGCTTTTCAAGATTCCAATTTCCTTCTGTTTTTGGAGATATGGGTAAGCATCTCTTCACTTTGCAGCTTCTTTTTTTTTTTTTTGGCTTTCAATTTCTGAGTTTTCATGGTCCATGTAGTAATCCTGCATTTTGCTTATTTAACAGTTGCTTTGTCGTTCTGGATGTTGCAATTACATGGAAGTAAGAGCTTAGTCCACTGATGTAAGTTTTGAAGTTTGGTAATCTGGATTTTGCTTTTTGGAGGATTTTACGCACTGGGTCTTCCTCATTTCTTGTGAAATTTGGGTTTTTTAGAGGTTCTTGGAGTTTGGACTCTAGGTGATCCCCGGAAGGGAGATTAATTGATTGTTTTTTTTTTTTTTCCTGAACCTGACTTGTTGAAACATTTTCCATTGGTTTCTGGGGGTTGCTGTTGTCAATCGTTTGAAGTTTTCTTTGTATTAAAGGCTTGAATTTTGACATTTTGTGCTGTGGAAACGATGAACCGATAGTTTTGTGGAATAATAGGAGATTTGGCTGTTTAGAATTTTCTAAAATGGATATGAGATTGTAGGGAATATAGTAGTGTTGATCATTTAAAGAAATATGACTTCAATTTTACCTTCTGCAATTCCGCCAAGTTCTGGTGATATCTCACCGCCACCGTCACTTCCTACCTCTTCCTCTGATTCCTCGACTACTTCGCCATCCCCCACATCATCTCAGCCAAATCAAACTACTGATCCCCCGCCATCATCAGCAGCACCATCAAATTCTTCAACTCCACAACCTCAATCCCCTCCTCCAGCTGTCTCTACTGCTCCTCCTCCATCACCAACTTTATCACCACCATCGGCATTGGCCCCACCGCCAGTTTCACCTCCACCGTCGACCCCAGCATCTCCTCCTCCATCCCCTCCTGCTTCCCCACCTCCATCAGTGCCGACGTCTCCGCCACCTTCAGTTCCTGCTGTTCCTCCGCCCTCAGATAATTCACCACCCTCTCCAGTTTTATCTCCACCACCACCATCCGGTGGTTCTCCTCCTCCGCAAGCTGCGCCGGTTCCTCCGGTTGCGACTTCACCTCCACCTCAGGTCATTTTACTTTCCCCACCTCCTCCGGCTAATATTCCAACACCGCCTTCCTCAAAGTCTCCACCTTCACCATCAGCAACACCGCCACCAGAAAGCTCTTCCTCACCTCCTACACTTACACCTCCACCATCTAGCTCTAAGACTGCTCCTCCTCCTGCCACAACTTCTCCCTCAAAACCCTCATTATCACCCCCTCCCCCTTCAGTTCCTTCAACCTCCTCACCACCTACCATTTCACCTCCGGAAACTCCAAGTACTCCATCCATAACTGGAAGTCCGATTTCATCACCTTTGCCCGCAATTCCAACAGAAAAACCTACTGCAAAGTCAACTAATGGAACCAATGCCTCTGCAAATGCAACATCCTCTGGTAAAAATGGTTTAGGCGCTGGAGCTGCTGTGGCAATAGGCATTACTGTTGGGTTTATTGTGCTCAGTCTTCTTGTGATGGCTGTGTGGTTTGCACAAAAACGAAAGAGGAAGAGGACCGGACTGACACTTGGGTACACTATGCCTTCTCCATTTGCCTCTTCTCAATATTCAGGTAAATAATTGAAACATTGCTTACTTACACAGAATTTGTATGATCCACATTTGACGGCATTCTGCATATTACATGTTAACATGCTATGTTATTAACAAGAGAAATCTGTGGTCTTTGATGCTTGTTAAGTGACCATTTTCTTATCCTCGGTTATTGGTTATGCCTTCTCCATTTGCCTCTTCTCAATATTCAGGTAAATATTTGAAACATTGCTTACTTACGCAGAATTTATATGATACACATTTGACAGCATTCTGCGTATTACATGTTAACATGCTATGTTATTAACAAGAGAAATCTGTGGTCTTTGATGCTTGTTAAGTGACCATTTTCTTATCCTCAGTTATTCGTTGCCAGAAATTTGGAGTTAATAAAGGCTAAAATTTTATTTCAGGTCAATTTTCTAGGGGATTCTCTGGTCGCATGTAACTTGTGCAAATGACATTTCAGTTCCTTTAGATTTTTCTTGCTATAACTGAATATTACTTCAATTATTTTTATGCCCTATAGTGATATAGGAAATTGCATTGCCCTGCAGATTCAGCATTTTTAAGGCCCCAGTCTCCACATCAACTAGCGGGGAGTGGTTCGGGCGGTGGTTTTTATTCACCGTCCGAGCCTGGTGGAGTCAACAATTCCAGATCATGGTTTACATATGAAGAGCTAGTCCAGGCAACAGATGGATTTTCAGAACATAATCTTTTGGGTGAAGGTGGATTCGGTTGTGTATACAAAGGCATCCTCACAGATGGTAGAGAAGTGGCTGTAAAGCAGCTAAAAATTGGTGGTGGACAAGGGGAGCGGGAGTTCAGAGCAGAAGTCGAGATTATTAGCCGAGTACATCATCGTCATTTGGTCTCACTGGTGGGGTACTGTATATCGGAGCATCAAAGGTTGCTTGTCTATGATTATGTCCCTAACAATACCCTTCATTACCATCTCCATGGTAAGACATCTTCTTATCTTGAACACCCAAGTACTTCTTGCCCCTAAGCATTCTCTTGTTATGATGAAGTCAGATATAATATTAAGTTCAAAATTTGAAGTAGCTTGCCCCTGAGTAACATGTATGGTTCAAAGTCAACTGATGTAATGGGTATTTATACCAATTTTGTAAGTGGATTCCTGTCCGTTAACTTGTTTTGACTCGCACTGCTTGAGTATCTGTACTTCGGTTGTAAAGCTCCCTCCTCTCCCGACTAACATTTCATGTGCATGAGTATCCGCCTACACATTTAATAGAAGATGAGGGATAACTAAAACATAAAAGATTCACTCTTTATGATCCTCTCATACAGATGATAACGTTTTAACGTAATGCACTTTTATGGAATTTTGCAGGTAGAGGGAGGCCAGCCATGGATTGGCCTGTCCGAGTCAAGGTTGCTGCAGGTGCAGCTCGTGGGATAGCATACCTCCATGAAGACTGTAATCTTTTGTTCTTTTTCTTCTTTTCTTTGTTGCACTTTGAGATGCAAACCATAAAATAATCGGAATAAGAACAGCAATTGAATTTAAATGCCTAAACCATCAGTTTGCTATGCTATAAAGTAATATGTACTTGATATCATATAAAATTGCTTTTCCTTCTAGATATTTCTTTTGCGATTGACAAATCATCACACCATATAAATATTTTGCTTTGATTAGGCCATCCTCGCATCATTCACCGGGACATCAAGTCATCAAACATTCTTCTGGACAACAATTTTGAGGCTCGGGTATGCCCATTTCTACAATCTAAATTTTTGTGAATGCAATTATTTTGATCTTGGATTGCCTTGCGGGATTTTACGGTGCTTATCAGTGCCTTATCATCTTTTGTTAACTATAGAAGTTGTGCACTAATTTTAGAATTATTAACATTTCTCACCATTATACTTTTTGGACCTATATTGGGCTTTTTTTCCCATTATTTTAATTCATGGTTCTACCAACAGGTTTCAGATTTTGGGCTTGCAAAATTAGCTTTGGATTCAAATACTCATGTAACCACTCGTGTGATGGGAACCTTCGGGTAAGTTAACTTGGTTTGTGATATATATATCGAGAAGAATTAAACTTTCTTGTGCTTGTGCATGATTCTGTTTTTCCTGTTTTGCGTGTGCATAGTCAAATATCGTATTCTGGTTTTTTTTTTTATAAATGAATTTGTTCTTTTATAGATATATGGCTCCGGAGTATGCAAGAAGTGGCAAGTTAACTGAAAAATCTGATGTTTATTCCTTCGGTGTTGTGCTCCTGGAGTTAATTACGGGGCGCAAGCCTGTTGATGGTTCTCAGCCGCTAGGTGATGAGAGTCTGGTTGAATGGGTAAGGCTATGCAGCTAGGATTTATGTTATCAAAAGCTTTCGCTTACTATAACAAGCCGTTTTCTCTGACTTCGTCATAAGTTTTTGCTTTGCTGTAAGTTTAAAGTCTTAGACTGGTCGAATCTTCAAGAAATTTGATCTTCTTCGGATAAAATCTTGAATGGCAGTGTAATATTATGACTTCAGTCATTTTTTCATCTAATGCAATGGAATCGTTGGCAATGTTCCTAATATGAAACAATTTTAATATGATTCGAACTTGTTACTTAGGCCCGGCCATTGCTTGCTGAAGCAATCGAACATCAAGACTTCGAAGAGTTGGTGGATCCAAGGCTGGAAAAGAACTATGTGGATCATGAAATGTTTCGAATGATCGAGGCAGCTGCAGCTTGTGTGCGACATTCGGCTACTAAAAGGCCAAGAATGAGTCAGGTAAATAAGTTTCAACTTCCGAGTAATATGGAACTTAACTTTGTTATCACATTAGGCTTACGTGTTGATTTCTTCAACATTTATTTCCTAGGTGGTGAGAGCTCTAGACTCATTGGATGAGTCATCAGATCTCACAAATGGAATGAAACCGGGGCAAAGTGAAATGTTTGATTCAGCACAACAATCTGCACAAATCAGAATGTTTCAGAGGTTAGCATTTGGCAGCCAAGACTACAGTTCTAGTTTCTTTAATCACAGTCAGAGTAGTTGGAGAAGTCGAGAAGATGACAGTCAGGGTAGCTGGAGGAGCCGAGAGTATGGGAATACAAGTGGCTGGAGCCGAGAAGACGGTAGTCAGGGTCCCTGGAAGAATTGAGAGCATGGCAATCCGAGTGGCTGGAGTCGAGAGCAAAGGGATCGTAGCACCTTAATGCCATAAATGCATCTCCAATGCCAAATCAAGTCAGACGAGTTCAATGCCTCAAACCATTACAGCAAAATTGAATTGCTCTATTACTACTAAGAATTCAGATAATTGACTGAGTTCATAGGGGATGCCTTGCATCTCAATTTTGTACAATCTTAAGCATTTTGTTCATTTTTAACCCTTTTTTTTTCTCTTATCCGACATGAAATTTTTTAGGGAAAAAAAGAAAAGAAAAGAAAAGGCTTACATGTTTGTTCCTGTAAGAATGGCTGTGCATGCATTTTATATGACTTTTAATCATTTCCTTGTATTTATATTTATTCATAATTCAATATAAGTTTCTTTTCCTCATTTATAATAACTCCTGAATTTGCTTTCCCTAATTTGTAAGTTAATAAAAAAATTAAATTTTTTTTTTGAAAGCCAAAAATAAAAAATCTGATTTAATAATATTAAAAGTTAGATATTTATTATTCCTTATATTCCTTTTATAGACCTTAGTTGAGATTCTTGTGACTGTCTGAACTTCAGACATGAAACCTAAACAAGTTGAGATTTTCCTATGATGAAATTTTTGGTGGCTTGCTTGTTTGGACTGTTAATAAATTAAATTTCTTGGTAAGAATATTAACTTAGATTTTATCAGATTGATGGGTTTAGGTTAGTAATTTGATATATGAAGATCATGACTCGTTCATGGATCGAGTTGGATCGTATCACAGTTTGAAAAAATTTTAAAATCCAAAGTCAGATTCAAATTCAGTCCGATATAATGCCGGAATTACTGTACAAAAAATAATAAAATATTTAAAAAAATTTTTTAAATTAATATTTATATATTTTATATTAAAATTTAAATAATAATATTTTTTTATTTAATAAACAGTGATACAGATCAAATGTGATAAGATTTAGAAAATACAAATCCGAGCTTGAGTAAGACCAGATAAAACTAACCGATCCTTAAATAGGTGTAATGAAAATCTGCTTTTGTAATTGAGGAAAACCTATAAGAAATAATGACCCATCTCTAAGATCAGAACCTTCTCAGGCGTTACAAGATAAGCCAATAACTATCTTCAAGGTAAGTATAACACAAGTGCCTAATTATTCTCCGCAAAATAGTGACAAATCTATCTGAAATTAAGATTAGGCAGCAAACAATTAGGTTTAAAGATGCCGACGTGGGGGTGTCGGTAAGGGTACATTGCAAACATAAAACTCACCGTCCTTGTGGCCCGAAGATGGTTCCCCAATTAGCGAACCGGCTCCCAGAGGAAAATAATTTCTAGCACCGCTTGCCTTCGCCTTGGTTGCCGGACCAGGTCTCACAGGAAAATCATTTCTAGCACCATTGTGTTCCACTCAGACATTAACAAAAATTAAACATGTTTTGATCAAGGAACCAAAAACAGTAAATTTGAGCAAATCGATTTTGTTTTCAAACATATACATACATATGTCATGAACCCAAAGCTTAAATCTCAGCATTTGCTGTCTTTTTTCGATTTCCAAAGTTATACCTCTTTTGTTAGGAAAAAAAATTTTTAATAATTGAACTTGATATTAAGAACGAGAAAGCTTAGTTCTCAGCTATGAATATCGAATTTTAAAGGTTGGGCTCTCATCTATTACTATTTTTATTTATTTTTTTAATATATTTATCAATACTATTTATATCTGGGGCATTCACTTATGAATTGTCAAAATCAAAGTTATAGATAGTGATTAAAATTATATTGAATAGTAATAGATGAAAAAATAATAGCCGGAAACCCAACCCGAATCTTAAGACGAGTAAGATAGATTTCATTGATACTAAGAATGTACATAAATTATCATTGAATCAAATGCTCGAATTATTAATTTTTGTTTAGTTGTAATAAGTTTAAAGCAAATTAAAGAGGTGTTAACAACACTAGTAATATTGAGAAGAAAAATAAAATAGAAATCATACTTAAAAAAAAAAAAGAAAAAGGGAAACTTCTTACCGCTATGAAGTTCATAAGCGATTGCAACCAAAGGAAAGACCAAAAGATAGTGCAGAAAACAGATGACAAGGAAGGTCTTCGTTGTGGGAACTAATGGCATGTTGTCTCATATATTGATGTCTAGTTATAGATCATTGAGGCATCTTTACGTTTAGATAGACATTTCATAAAATAATAATAATAATAATAATAATAGTAAGAAACATTAAATTTTCCTCTCTTTTCTTCATTTAATTTAATTATTTAAAACTTTAATATTTTTCGCACCTTTCCTTTCCCTTTTATTACGTGTCTCCAACCCAAGCCAGTTTACATAACTTTACTAGGAGTTGGTTTGCTTTAATATATTATATTAAACTGCTACAATTATATCTATTTCAAAATAAAATATTTTATTTATTATGTGAATAATTTTGAAATTAATTATTTTATATAATTTAAAAGTTAAAAGAAAAAATTCTTAAAAATTTTAGTTTTTATAATTAATCAATAAAAGATTGTATATTTGGAATTACTTTTATAAAAAATATATTTCTTTTTTTCAAAATTGATCCATTAATGAGGAAAATATATTATTAAGATAAAATAAACTATAAAATTGTATAAAGAATAGCATTTTCCCATAATTATATGTGTTTAAAAAAATATTGGAGTAATATGGAAATGAAAAAAAAAGATCTACATAAATTTTAGAAAAATTATAGAAGTCAAAGTTATAGGCAAAAATATAATTGATGAATTCGTTGTATAAGATTTAAAGTTTATGTCAAGGGTAAGTTCGAATGTCAAAAAAATATTTTTAAAAAATAAAAAATAATAATAAGGGTATTAAATAATTTTTAAAATTTTTTAAGTAGTAATTCGAGCCTATGAATTGAGTAACATTTGAGCTTAAGTAAAAATTAAAAAAAAAAATTAGATCATGACTACTTTTGAAGAAATGAAAGAGTGCTTATTTTCCATTTCTTTCCTTTAATTTAAAATGCTAAGCAAACCAAAGAAAGATTTCTTATCTACACCATTTTCTTTTCCTTTTCCCATTTCCCCTTATCCAAACATATGGTTAAAAGGAATCTTTATGTTTTGCCTTGTTAGAATTTTTTGGTAAGCTCGAAGATAGAAAAAATATTACAAATATTAAAATTTAAACTCTAAATCTATTAAATATCACTATAAATATATAAATTAATTAATCTAAGTTTCGAGTCCGTTTAGTCTTGTTAGATAATAAAAAGCAAAGTTAGTCTAAAAAAGCTTGTTAAGTGCTTCATCTTTTATTTTTATTTATTAACTTTTTGGATAAGCTTGCCCGACCTTTTATTATTTCCAAAGATTGGAGATTACCCTTTTTTTTTTCCTTTTTAATAATGAAGATAATTACATAATTATTTTGAATTTTTATCTTTATCCCTAAAATATAAAAATAATACTTTAACCACTCACTTAACAAACATTCATTTTTTAAATCACCCACCACTATCACTCTCCTTTGTTACTTTGTTGGAAAATATCAAAAGCATGATGCAATAGGATAAAGAATCCAAATGTCTTTATAGACATGCCGACCGAAAGCTTTCATTTTGAGTGGTGTTGCTGGTGGTGCAGCAATAATTGGCAAGGATGGTTAACTTTATTATTCCAAAAGGCATAAAGCTTTTCCTCTACGTTCATAAACAACCCTTGAAAATGTAGAAAGCACCGAATGTGGGGGTTGTCCACTTCCCCAGAAAATGGGTTTTTGTGGAGCATTCAAAGCTACTTTTCTCCGAGTGAAAATTTCCCTCTCAAGCCTACCAAAGAGAAGGAAGTTTTGAGGTTCTTTTTATCAAAGTATTGCTAATTAAATTAATTATCGAATTATTATTTTTTAAAAAATTATTTATCAAAATAATATTAGTCTTGTCCACGTGACAATTTTATTTTTTTGAGTTAATTATTTGCTTGTTTCCAAAATTTAAGGCTTATTTTAAATTGATCCAAAGCTTTAAAACGTATCAATTAAATCTAATTACAAAATATTTATTTTTTAAAAAAATTATTTATCAAAATAATATTAGTTTTGTCCACGTGACAATTTTATTTTTTTGAGTTAATTATTTGCATGTTTTCAAAATTTAAGGCTTATTTTAAGTTGATTCAAAGCTTTAAAACGTATTAATTAAATCTAATTATAAAATTTCGTATTAATCAAATTATTTTCGTTAGTAGAAGTTTAGAATAAATGCTAAATTATAAGTGATACGTGACCGAACATTGATGTGACTGCTAATGTGATTTTTGTTTTTCATTTTCCTATTCCTTTTTTTATTTTTCATAAATATATTTCTTTATTCTTTTATTCTTTTTCTTTTTTTGATATAAATAAGTTTACTTAAGTGAATGTACAGACCAATTCTTTTAAATATACTATATAAAAATAAAATAAAAAATTCAAACGAATTATATATAGGTCATGAATCACTTTATATACATCAATTATAAAACAAAACAAAAATAGAAAAAAAATATTTTTTTACTTGGGTTAGGTATGTATGCTAAGTTGCTCTCTGCGAGAACAGGTCAACTCTTTTAAGTACATCATCCGGTATGAATCTTAAATCAATTTTTGAGTTAAAATTTAGATTGTGAATCAACGAATAGATCAATCATTTTTAAATACATCATTAAAAATTTCTTAAAAAATATATCATTAAAAATAAATATATTAATTAATAAAATAGAATAAAAAATTTTCTTCATTTAATAAATATGACACATTATTAAAATATCTTTTTTTTTTTACATTTTAGAATATATCTTAAGTAAAATATGAAATAAATTAAGATAGATAAAAAAAATTAAAATATAACATGACATGAAAAATAATATAAATATGATTTTCTGTTCAAACGAAAATAAAGAAACAAATCAATTCCTAATACTTTAGGCACATAAAAAAATCACATGGAAACAAAACACGAAAAATAACATAAAAACAACCACATAAAAATTATAATTTTTAATTAATTAATTGTAAAAATTAATTTTAATTTTATTAAGTTATGATTTTTATTATTTTTTAAATTCAAATTGTGGAAATTAACTTTATGATAATTGTTTAAAATTATTTTTTGAAATTGTTTTATTTTTAAAATCTAACTGTGAAAAGTTAGATTTATGGTAATTATTTAAGATCGATACAGATTTTAAATTAACTTGCAAGTACATGTGCAAAACAATTATGCAAAACAAATTATTTAAAAATAAAATAAAAAATAAGGAAAAAAATTTTCCTGAGCGAGTCAGTTATAGAGAGCAAGCTCATTAGAGTAAACATACGGACCAATGCTTTTAAATATATTATTTAAAAATAAAATAAAAATAAAAATTTTTCCATCGAATTAGATACAAGTCTTGAATCACTTTAAATACATAATTTAAAAAATAAAAAGATTATTTTTTCTTGAATGGGTTAACTAAAGATGCTACATCAATCAAGAATAGGGCAACTCTTGTATATACATTATTTAAAAATTAAAGATAAATAAAATTTTTTCAAGCGAATTGAATATGGATCTTAAATTAACTTATGAGTTAACGTGCGGACCAAGAGTCAATGTGCAAATCAACCACTATAAATATATACTAAAAATTCTTCTAAAAAATGCACCATTAAATGAATGAAAATACATTTAAAAAAATTTTATTTTTTCCTTAAGTGGGTCAGGTGTGGATGCTAAATCGACTTGAATAGGGATGTATAAACTAACTCATCTAAAAATGAAAATATAAAATAAAAATTAATAAATAATCTTTCCTTAATTGAACAGCTATAGCACGTTATATAATTTTTTATATATTTTAATATATTAAGTAATTGAATTTATTTAGAGTAAAAAATCAAATTATTGTAACAAATTATAAAAAATGAGATAATTTGGGATATGACAAAGAAAACTTATAAAATAATTAAAACATAATACGATATAAAAAAACATAAATAAGATTGTTCGTCCTTACGAAAATGAAGAAACAAACAAATTCCTAATACTTTAAATACATAAAAAATAACATGAAAAAAAAAAACAAAATAACTACACAATTTTTTCTCTCTTTCTTTCTCTTTCTCTCTTCATTTTCTTCTTGTTTCTCCCTCTAAGCCAAGAAAAAAAATGGACATGGCTTAAAATCGATTAAACATATTTTTATTTTTTTTCTATTAGAACAGGAATCATTTCAACTTCATATAAATGGGAAATAATTAAAAAACAAATTCAGACTCAAACAAAGAAAATATATATTAATTAAGAAGGAAAAGAGATGAAAAACTAAAATGAAAGTACCGAGGAATTCGTTGGGCAGATGCTTGCAAAGTGAAGGTGAGATCAATGGTGGAACAACAATAAAGGTAAAATAGTGTCAACGATGAGATACGATCCTCGACCAACACTACAAAGTTAAAACTTTTAGAGATGGGATATAGGGACGATGAAAAAAAACATATTCTCTATCTAGACTTTAATAATATTAGAAATGAATGTCATCCATAATTTAACAATATTAGAAAAAAATTGTGTTGTCCCCTCAACTTTCAAGAGATCTAGTTTTAGAAGATTAAGGATGTATTGTTCATCCTCAAAATCTTTAGGGCTATTTTTCATCTTTAAGAGATAATTACAGATCGTCCTTAATTTTTTTAAATTTTATAGTGCAAAGAAGAAAGATAAAACGATAACTGATGCATTATTCGAATCTGAACCAAACAAATGCATCACTTTTTAAAAAGGAATAAGCCCAAATTCCATTCTTTATTCTCGTGAACCATATATCATGTTACAAAATAACAGCTCTTAAAAACGATTACATAAAATAATTGCATTAAACCCTAAATTTTTAAAAAATATTTTACATAATACAAACCTTAATTATAACATATTAAACCACAAACCATGTTTTAAAGAACATGACGATTTCACTTTCCCCTGCATGGACATGGCGATTGCCTTGGAACATAAATCACCGAGGAATTACGGGTACGTCCTTGTCGCGGTGAAGATATGGGTATGTCGCAGACATAAATTTTACCGTCCTTGTGGCATGATGTTTTCCCCCTATTTGCCGGACCAGGTTTCACAGGAAAATCTCTCCTTTGTTGATCCACTGAGATACGAACAAAAGAAAAACAAACATGCTCTGATCATGGAACCAAAAATAATAAATTTGTGAAAAATGCTTTAGTTCTCAAACATATATATATATATATATATATATATATATATATATCGACAAGAGACTGTAATGATCGAAATTGATATTACAAGTAAGAGAAGGCTTGGTTCTCAAACATGAACATCAAATCTTAGGATGAACAAGATGGATTTGATGGAGATTAAGAATATACATATTTTATCAATGACTCAAATGTTTAAATACGCATAAACTGGTGTTGTTAGTACTATTAATTTTTCTTATTTGAGAATTAAGAAAAGAAAAAGAAAAAGATCGTCTTACAATGAGGTTCTCGAGCTTCCATAGCTAAAGGAAAGACCAAAATTGAGTAGAACAGAAAATAGATAACAACTAAGACCTTCATTGTGGGGAAGTAATGATGGAATATCTCATTTATCCATGTCTATTTATATATATATAGATCATTGGAGCATCTTTTACAGTGCAGAGCATGTTTCACGTTGTGTTTGCATAGAAAAAAATGAAAGCAAGTCATTTTAAAATATTAGTATTTATAATAATTTTGTGTGGATATATATATATATATATAGAAGAAAATCTCAGTTATTGATATTTTCATAAGATAAAAAAATAAATATTAAAAAGAATAATGATAATAAAAATAAAAATATATATGTATAGACAACATATGACAAGGAAATCATTAGACTTGTAAAAATCTATATATTTATTATTATTAACATAAAAATTAAAATATATATAAGAATTAAATAAAATTTTATTTTATTTTATTTTTTGAATTTTGTATTTTTATTAAGTCACAGTGAGATGAAGTGGAAAGAAAATATTGAAAAAAAACATGCCTTTAGTGATGACTAACAATAGTACTTTCCAATTTACTTATCAAATTGCTTTAAAGAAACCCTTTTTTATTTCTCTTTGCCTAAATAGATAAGAAAGGAACAAAGCTAGTCGAAAATAGATTGTAAGGGCTCCACCTTTGATCGTTTCCAATGATGGAGATAACCTTTTTTATATATATTTTTGCCTGGTATCATGCCTTACCTGTCCGTTCGTATGTATCCACTTTTGGTATATCTGTTTGTTAGCAATTGATTAAGCAAACAATCTAATTGAAAAATGCAGCAAAAACTTTGAAATTTGTGCAATGTTTTTGTTTTATATAATCTAGCACTAACTATGAAGGATTTGACATCTTGTAGACGAATTCCCCCAAATAATTAACACCTCAATTAGGTTGTAACAAATCATAAATGATCTAAGTGCAAAATGTCGAGCCTCCAACAAAGATTCACGCAAGCAAAAGATGAAAAATCTTGAAGGGGGTGTGTCTTTCCTCTTAAAACCCTATGGAGGCTAACCATAGCACTACTTGTACACATAGTTTTAGGCTAGTCCTATTGCAAATAGCATCTTTCAATTGAATTGTTAAAAATTCCAAACTTTATTACAATCAAGTCAAACATGATTTGTTCATGATTTTTCCAAACGTGATTCATTAAATTCCTATAATATTGATGATAACTATGTGATTGTAATCCTTATTCAATTATGATGAAATGAATCAAACACCTTTTCATTCATCATTAATTTTTCAATTAATCGATTCATATTCATAGATAAATATTAACATCTGATAATGTTTCATCACCACCCATTGCTAAGAATACTCAATTGTGTTTTGTTATACCTAATCCTTGCCTAGTTTCTCAATCTAATTCAATCATTTCATTATCTCCTATCTCGGATACACGTAGAGTTTGATTTAGTACTTACATATATGTATCTATACCGGTACTTGATCCCAAAAGCTATTAACTCTATAAACGAAATTAAAACTATACTCAAATTTGATTTTTAAAGGCATTTATTTTTATTAATAATATTTAGTAATTTTAAAAAACTTCAATTATAAAACATAAAGATATATTTTATTACGATAATCATATTTTAGATTGAATCGAGTTAGATTCAAGTTTAAAAAATCTTACTTAAGACTCATATTTAGTTCATGGGTTTAACAAGTAACCTAACATGTAAATAAATATTGTTTGTTGGAAGACATTTCTCAATTTTGTATTGACCATTGAATCCTTTTTCATTTGATCATATTAGTTGAGCATCTACTTTTAGATCTTATTACTAGCATTTGTATTGTCTTTGATATATATACATATATATGTATATATATATATAGATATATATAAAGAGGCTAACTATTGAAAGAAATTGGAAGAGAAATTTGGAACTATTAGGATTAAGTTTAATTCAGATTCTTTTTTATTTTTTATTTTTTAGTTTAATTGAAAATCAGTTGAATAAAGAGGAAAAACAATGAAAAAATAATTGAAAATAGAATAAGCAAAATCAAATGCAAATTAATTTATTCTGATTATTATTAGTATTAAACAAGAAATAAAATGATTGAAACCAAAGATTTCAACCCAAATCTCATCCTTTTTTTTTTCCCTAAAAATAGAAATTACTTAATTAATATTGAATAAACTTTTATTCAATATAAAACTTCGAAACACAGAAGAAAGTGACAGTAATTAAAATCAAAACTTAATAGATGTTTAAAGTCCTTTTCGATGAATACAAGGGCATGTGGATCGTGAATAAAATGACCCTTTTTTTCCAGCCGGTGGTGAGGGTATGTTGCATGCAACGTATTTTCCATTCCTATAGCATGGTATTTTCTTACTTGCATGCGGTCCTCCATTGATTGGCACAATAAATGTTCTCTCAACTCCATTGTGCTCCACTACATGTAGACCTGAATGATATTAAACATGATTTTACGAATATTATATGATAAAAAATAATTAAAATACGATACAATATGAATACGTGAATGTCTTAAAATTTAAATAATACGTATTATTAACGTATCAAAAATTTTAATTATAATACGAGAAAATATATTAACATGACATTGATATGCAGCATCGACAAACGATTTGTTAATTTCTCAAGTGAATATGAAAGCACTGTTGCTTACCATTATGAAGGTCATGAGCTGCAGAGGAAGGAAGAACAAAAATGGAGCAGAAGAGGATACAAATAGCAAGGAAATTAGCCACCTTCATATTTTGCAGATGATCAACGACAAGTGATTTTGCTTAACTTGCGATCACTTCCCACCTCTATTTATAATCTACATTTGAATTAACCTTTTGACTTTTCAATCGTACGAAACGAGACCATTATGAATCGGGTGGGAACCGGCCGAGTCAGTAACAGACAAATACAAACACATACCGGCGTTGGTGTTCAAGCCTATTAGAAACTCTTCATCGATACTCGCCTAGCCGACAGTCAAAGAACTACCAATGATGTTAATAGAGGCAGTTTGGTGATATTTTTTACGAACACTTATAAATATCAATAAAAAATCAATGTAGTGTAAATTGTTGTCCTATTTTATGTAATAAAATGGTATACTTGAATAAAGTGTTAAAATATGTTCAACTTATTTAAAATTTATGTGCTTAATTCATCTAATGATTGGATATAAAATGATAATTTTATTTAATTATTT
Source organism: Adansonia rubrostipa (assembly GCA_038381775.1). Classification (NCBI taxonomy): domain Eukaryota; kingdom Viridiplantae; phylum Streptophyta; class Magnoliopsida; order Malvales; family Malvaceae; genus Adansonia; species Adansonia rubrostipa. The sequence continues at coordinate 8,137,274 of JBBYHM010000006.1, forward strand.
TAATAAAAATCTTACAAAGTGGAATTAAGAGATTTATCCAACTTTAATTTTTTTTTTTCCATTTTGTTTCTTTGTAATTGGATTCAATTGGCATCCAATGTTGATCATTCTTATTAATTGACTTGAGTTGCATTGGTCTTCAGTCAACAAAGACTTGCATCAAAAGAATTATAACTCAGTATTTAAATCATCCCATAAAAGGTTACTGTAGCAGTCATTGTTAAGGCCGTGACCTTTTTCTCCCCATTTTCAGTTTCTTAGGAAAATCGCAAAATGGGTTCATCATTTTCAAACATTTATGATTATGGTAATTATAAAATATAATTTGAATAAGAAAATGAAATTTTTCTTTTTTCTTTTTACTTTTACGAGGATGACAATTAATAGTATAAAATTAGATATCTGACATTAACCGATTTATTTTTATGGATTCAAATATTACGAATCCAAATAATTTACTGATTTTAATATTAGATTTACTATCTGAAGTAAATTCAGAATGGATTTAAATATCTATTAATCGAAGTCACTTTGGTTTTAGTTTAGATTGTATCAAATATCCGAATATGCTTTTTTCACACATATTTAAGTATCTGAATCTGATACCCATTTGCATATCTAGCTATTATTTAATTTTATATTTTATTTTTAGAAAAATATTTAATAAATTCAGAGAATTCATTTATTTGAGAGATATGGGTTTTTTAAATTGAACGCAAATTCGGATAGTAATTGAATAATAAACTTATTTAAATTGTTGGATAAATTAAATAGGTTCGGACTCAAATATTTAAAAAAATATATATATCCAACTTGTTGCCGTACTCATAAAAAGTTTTGAAGAATTACAAATTAATTAATAAATTAATAATATTTGTTTATTATTATAATAAATAATTTTTTCGTGAAAAACGTGTAACAAAGATTGAATTGTTTTTAAAAAAATTTTGAAATGAACCTATAAATTAAAAATATTTATTATCTATTATTGTTAGAATAAAAAATTATGTGAAAAAGATTTTGCAATTATTTTTATCCGTTAAGAAGGAAACAAATACTAGCAAGAGTTATTAATCGATTTCGACTCCCACGACTAAAGAGAGTGAAATCTAATTGGTAAAAAAAATCAACTTAAATTTTATTTTTTATTTTTTAAGATTTTTTAAACTAATTTCTTAAAAAAATAAATTTTATAGTTTTATGTTTTTTATTTAAAATTAATTTTCAATAAACTTTTTGTAATTTGTGAGAAATTAATTTTATACTAAAAATATAATTATTCTAGCATATAAATATATTTTAAAATTATTATTATTATTTAAAATAATTGAAATTGTATAAAAGAAAATTCAAACCTTAACCAGGTGATGTGAAACCAAAGGTTTGGACTTGGACGGGACACGTTTGAGTTTAGGATCCAACGCGGTGAGTCTCAGACTTTTGCTATTTTTCTCTTTTATCACATGCCATAAACCTTTTCAATTCAAATAGATTTCGATTCATTTTCTATTCTTTCAAAATCCTTCTTTTGATTTGTTTGGGTTTGTAGTATTGTATATTGCGTATTTTCTTGATTTGGAATGAACTCCATGAGAATTTTCTTGAAACTCAAATCATATTGCGATTCATCACAATTCAGAAATGGATCTGAAAATCAGAAGCGGAGTTTCAAGCAAGTGGTAAATGGTGATCAGATTGATGGAATTGGTCAAGAATGAGGGGAAGCCATTGTTGCATTGGAAGGGGGGGAATACAGGAAAGAAAAGATGAAGGAAAGTTGGTTGTGACTAAATCTGAAAACGTGGCAATCGCCGATGGAAGAAGTCTCTTTGCTGCTTTTGAGGATCAGACGATGCAGTATTTTTTGCCATTGAATCTTGAAGGGAAAATTACAGTGAGACGGCCAGATGAAGTCTTCGACGAAGGTATTCAGCAATGGAGATAATCACTAGTGACTCAATTCTTGGGTGACCTCCAAATTTCAGTTTGCTCCAGATTTCTTTAGGGTAAAGAGGGTGCTGTTGAGGTTAAACTCACAAGGAGAAACATCTTTATCTTTCAATTTGTTAGTTCCGAGACTAGCCATTGGGTTTTAGAACATGGCCTTTGGCATATACAGAACATTCCTATTATCTTGAGGAAATGGGAGCCCGGCATGGATTCTTTGGAGAAGAACGTACCTATTTGGGTTGTATTCCATGGAGGGCTTGAGCTACATTGCCAGTGCTTTAGGCACACCTCTTTATACGGACAAGATTACTGCTAGTAGACAGCGGCTTGCTTAATAGATCTGGTTATGGGCTAGGTTAGGTCAGATTGAGATTGAATTTGAGTATGATATTAACATTAAATATATTTGTTCAAGTTTGGTTCGACTTGAAATATGGGCCTCGAAGTTTGCTCAAATCTGCTCATATTGTAAATAGAAAATCCAAACACATTTAAGCTTGCCCATATTATTTTTTTTATAATTTATTTTTTAAAAAATATTTTTTTAAATTTAATCTTTATTAATTTAATAATTTTCTTTTATTAAGTTTATAAATATAGATAATTTAAATTAGTTTTTAAAGTTTACACTATAATATTATATATGTATTGTTTATATAGCAAAAATTACATAATAAATAAAATATAAAATAAATATATATAATGTAATGGTAAAATAAGTCAGGCTCAGGCTTAGAAAATTAAAGCCAAGGCCCCGCCCATTTTTAATCGAGCTTAATTTTTTTGCTCAAGTCTATTTTTTAGGTCTAACATTTTTGTCCAAACCCTCTCTAATATCGGGTAAGACTTTGAGCTTAGACGGATAGCCCGACTAATATGTGTTGAAAAAGATGCTTCTTTGAAATTTTTTTTTTACCTTGGTTCAAATGAAAAAAAAAAAATCTTAAAATTATAGTTCTTTATAATTTCTTTACAATGCATGTTTATTCCATGAGCCTTATCAACATAAGTAATGACAATCAAACAAACTTATAAATTAAATTCTACAATGAAAAGACGTAAATAATAAAAATAACGCTTAATATGACATATATCCCATTTTCAATTTGTTTGGTCATAGAGAACACCATAGCAACATCCACAAGCTAGATTGCCTGGAGGCTTGCCAATTTTGCCGACTAAGATCGAGCCTTGAGTCGTAATTTTTCAAGTTCTTTTTTAGTATTAAATATTTATTTTTGTTTATTCGAATTATAAAATATATTTAAATATTAATATAAATTATTTTTAACACTTTATATTAAATTAAAATTAAACTTATGTAAATATGTTTTTATGGGTGGATTGAATCAGGTATTGGATAACAAGACTTTTGGGTGTCCTAACATAATTGTAATGATAACAAGTGTTAACTAGCGTAAGTAGGGCCTAAACAAGATTGTAAGTGGATGACATTTATATTAATCAAAAAAGAATTATTTAATTTAAAGTAATATAATATTATGGCTTTTTTATTAAAATAATATTAATTTTTTTTATTTATGGTTTTAGTCCGTATTGAGATTATTTACTGAAATAGGTCAATTTTTAAAATCTGAGATTATTGAGTAAGATTTGGTGATTTTTCAACTAAATTTCATTTTCTGTCAAGAAATCGGCATTTCATTTCGCAATAGATTAAAAAAATTAGCCTATTTTGATAAATAATCTCAATACGGCCTAAAACTTTAAATAAAAAAATTTTTAATATTATTTTAATAAAAAAGCTTAATATTATTCATTATTGATAATATTCAAAGCAGTAATATTTATTCTTAATAATAAAAAAATACTTTATATTAATATTTAATAATTTTAAACAAGTTTTAATTGTAAAAAAGTAAAAATATAATTTATTAATATAATAATATTTTGGATTGAATTGAATTAGATTCAAACTTAAAAAACTTTACTCAAGACTCAAACTTAGCTCATGGATCTAACGAGTAACCTAGCACATAAATAAATATTGTTTATTGTAAGACATTTCTCAATATTATATTGACCATTGAATCCTTTTTCATTTGATCATATTAGTTGAACATCTACTTTTAGATCTCATTACTAGTATTTGTATTCTCTTTTATATATATATATATATTGAAGGAAATTGGAAGAGAAATTTGGAATAATTTGGAATACACCTGTCTAAGGAATATGAATGAACTATTAGGATTAAGTTTAATTTAGATTTTTTTTTATTTTTTACTTCAATTGAAAATCAGGTGAATAAAGAGGAAAAACAATGAGAAAAATAATTGAACATCCAATAGGCAAAATCACATGCAAATTAATTTATTCTGGTTATTAATATTCAAAAAGAAGTACAATCATTGAAACCAAAGATTTCAACCTAAATTCCTCCCACTTTTTTCCCCCAAAACTAGAAATTATTTAATATTTTCTTTTATACAAAGGAGATCATTGCTTGAGGATAAAAAAAGGGTAATAGGTGTTTGAATTCGAACTCAAAACCTGCTAAATGTTAACTTGTTAAATGAATCAACTAAATTAAACTCCGAGTTCAAAAATTACTTAATATTGAAGAAATTTTTATTTAACACAAAATTTTTCAAACAAATGGAGTAAGAAAGTAACAAATAATTAAAGTTATGAGTTTAATCAGGCATTGATTAAAAATTTTTTATTATCATTACATTTTTTTCATACATATCACCTTAATCGATGTCACTAAATATTGATTAAAATTTCTTTCAAATTAAATAGGTTTAATTTCCTTTTCCCTGAATGCAAAGGCATGCGGACTGCGAATAAATGGATACTTTTTTCCCAGCTGGTGGTGAGGGTATGTTGCATACAACATATTTTCCATTCCTATAGCATGATACTTTCTTACTCATATGCTGTCCGCCAGGGCTTCGCACTGGAAAATTTGTGCTAACCCCATTGTGCTCCACTGCATGTAAACATTCGTTACATTAAATACGATTACACAAATATTTTAAATTTTATATAATATGAATTATTAACGACATAAAATAAATTATTAGATGTTTGTGTGCATGCAGCATCAACAATTAATTTGTTAATTTCTTAAGTTAATTTTGAAGCATTGTTGTTGCTTACCATTATGAAAGTCTCGAGCGGCAGAAAGAGGGTAAACAGAACTGGAGTAGAAGAGAAAGCTAATAATAAGGAAATAAGCCTTCTCCATATTTTGGAGATGATCAACTATAAGCGATTTTGCTCAACTTATTATCACTTCCGATGTCTATTTATAATCTATATTTGAATTAACTGTTTGAACTTCTCGTATGAAACGAAACCATTATGGTTTATTAATAGGGTGGGAACTTGGAACCCACCAAGCAACTCCAATGATAGAGGGCTTGGCCTGGCCCCGATACAAAGCGGAAGTAACATATATTCATTTAAAATAATAAAGCACAACTTTATTATCAATTGTCCTTTATAACTTTTCTTTATGAAGCATTGTGAATGCTAATCCAATACACACACAAAGACAAGAGAAAAGATATAGATGCCATGGATTAATTCACTTTTACCAACATTGTGTGAACATTTCTTTTGAAGTTAATAACTTATT
>JBBYHM010000006.1:8149567-8178379 GCA_038381775.1 Adansonia rubrostipa
AATATAAAAATATATATTTTAAAATTTTAATATTATGTAAATAATGATTCAGATTTATTAATTAAATCGACTCAAAATTTAAATTAAAATAAAAAAATTAAATTTTTTAATATCACGACCTAATCATAGATGTCGGCTAAAAGCCTAGTGATGGGCATGTGAAATTTTTGGACGAAAGAGCATCCGTACCGACCTCCCATCCTTCAACAAAACTCCCGCTCGATTTCAAAACCAAAATTCAAATGCATGTGGTCTACCAATAAAAAAGAATAATGGAATAGAGAAGGAAAACCGGGAATGAGAGAGCAAGAAATGGCAGAGGCACAACTGATCCGCAAAATTGCCAAAATCTTCGACGAGGCTAAAGCATCGAACGCCATCCATCATCGGAAGCTTAAAGAGCTCTCCGCCGTCCGTTCAAAGTCCCCTTCCGTTGAACAATTCTTTGTCGCCTTCACCAAAACCCTAACCCCTATCTTTCAAATCCTAAAGCGAACAGCCTCCGTGGAACGCGTCGTACGCTTCGTTTCTGCCTTTGCCAGCGCCCGAGACCCCAATGACGCTTTGGCTAGCGATGAGTTCTTGGAGGATTTTTTAAAGTTTCTTTTAGTTGGCGCTACTGCCTCTAGTAAAACCGCCCGATTTAGGACTTGTCAGATCATTTCCGAGGTCAGCTTCTTCAAATTCGACTTCTCTTTTCCCTTTTGTTTTAGGGTTTCGATCTTTTAGTGTGTTTTTTTAATGAAATCATGGTTTTTCTGTTATTATTAAAAAAAAAAAACAGATCATATTGCGACTGCCCGATGACTCAGAAGTGAGCAATGAACTATGCGATGAGGTGATAGAATTAATGAAAATTCGGGTGGTGGATAAGGTTCCTCTGATCCGTACACTTGCAGTTAGGGCGCTTTCACGATTTGTAAATGATTCTGAAAATAGCGACATTCTTGATTTATTTCTCGAGGTCCTTCCATTGGAACAGAACTCGGTCAGTCTCTGAGCTTATTTTATTTTCTTTTTCGATGGTTTGCGTGATTTGGTATGAAAATTTTAATTTCTTTAAATGTTTATTAAGCAAAATAATTGAAAATTTTTAAATAATACTGGAGATTCGGTTTACAGGAGGTTCGTAAGACCATTGTGTTATCTTTGCCTCCTTCGAATGCAACTTCCCAAGTAATCATAGATTGTACAATGGATGTAAGCGAGTCGGTACGGAAAGCAGCATACTGTGTTATAGCTAGCAAATTTCCTCTTCAAAGTCTAAGGTAAAATGGATCTTAATCTCGTAGTTGTGCTATATTGTTTATCTTTCGTTTAATAAGATCTTAAATCTTCTTCGGTTTAATTTGCTTGGTCTGCTAGCATCAAGCATAGGACAACAATTCTTCGGAGAGGACTTGCTGATCGTTCTTTGGCCGTTTCGAAGGAGTGTTTAAAGTTAATGACAGATCAGTGGCTTGCTAATTGCTGCAATGGAGATCCTGTGGAACTTCTCAAGTATCTTGATGTTGAAACCTATGAATCAGTTGGGGAGTCTGTAATGGAGTCTCTTCTAAAATCTGGTTTAGTGAAACTGCATAAGGGGGAAAGTATCCAGCAGTACATATTACCAGCATCAACGAATGAAAGAAGTGAAGGTCTGTGAAGATTTTGGATATGATTGCTAAATGAGTAAAGATTATTGTTTTTATTTTCACTTTTACAATTTTGCCATTTGGTAACAACTATAATAATGACTTTGTAAACATCTGTGTAGTGGTTGGTGTTGTGCATGCCACTTTAGGATGATCAACTTAGCTTGAGTCTTAAACTGGTGCCGTTTTACAATCTCATGCAGTCTAGTCAATAAGTAACAGCAGAAATTAATTGATTGGTGCACTGAAAACTTAGTTTAACTTTGATGGTTGTGATCTTTTGCTTTCTTTTGTCTTGTTAATTCGGAAAGATGCAACACTTGATGCCTTTTCTGCACATGGCAACTAAACTGCGTCCTATAAGCACAACTTGTTAAGGATTCACCTGATTAAACTTATTACTGTTTCAGTCAACTTATGAGGGTAAAGAGGCCATTTTAACTGAAGTTTCCCTGCTATAAGCACAACTCGTTAAGGAATCACCTGATTTATCCGATTACTGTTTCAATCAATTTATGGGGGTAAACAGGCCATTTCAGCTGAAGTTTCCCTGCAAACTCTTTAAATTGCTTAAATGTGATCCTTTGGGTACACTAAGTCTAATATATGGTAGACTTGGGTACATTTAAAGTATTTTCACTTGTGGTAAACTTTTAACAAACTTCTGCATGATGTTTTGTGGAAAATGGTGATAGATCTTGCATCGTGTGGACTTGGGTGGTGCAAACATTTTTGGCATCTGCATGATTTGTTTTTCAATGCAATGATTAATGATGAAGATTCTTATTGTACTTTTTTTTGCATAGTGACCCTTTTTTTTTTTTTTTTTAAACTGGTATCTCTACTGCTGATTATTAGTTTCCTTCAGATGATTGTTTCTTGGATTTCATGTTAGGAATTTCAGACTGGTTTCTCTCACTTATATTGCTTTAGATTAACGGGGAAAGTGTAGCACAACAGTTTATACAAGCAAAAAAGTTCACCTTCCTATTATCTTGATTTTTTTTTTCCTTATATTATTCAAGGAGATTTAGTGGATTATTCTGTTAGTATCAAGCTAATGGAACCTGAGGTCTCTCTTTATTGGAGAATGGTATGCAAACATTTGCAGATGCAAGCACAAGTAAGCTTCTTATTCATTCAATTGTTTATCTGTTTGTTTATTCATTATTCCTCAAAGTTATTGGACATATATTCAAGTGAGTAATTTTTTTTAAAATTTTTGTCTCTAGCTTATTCTGGGGTTATATTTCCTATCCCATGCTTCTACTATGGTTTAGGATATAATACTTATCTTATTTTAGTTTCTGGGAGGCTTGTGGATTATGAATTATTAAGATTTAGGCTATTAAGTTTGAGATATCTCTCTGCTTTGGTTCTTACTGGTTTCCTCCCCTTGTTCTTTTGCTCCCCAAATTTCCTCTTTTCTTCCCCTTTCTCCTTGATTACCTCCAGTTTCTAGTCTCGATATTTCCTCTTTTCTTGTTCATCATAATCTTGGCATCTTAAACCCCTAATAACATATAGTTGTAAGCATTATAAAATATAACCTTTAACTATCTATATCCTAGCCATTCATCATGAAAACTGTGTACAAAAACCTAAAATATTTATTTGAAATGTACTACTGCTTCAGTTTCTAGATTCTTTACTTGGTTCTTAGACCTTTGATGATAATGACTTGTTCAGGTATTATTCCTGAATTTAACAACATTATGTGCACTTTCACGATAATATACAAAATAACACTGTTCAACAGGAAAAAGGTTCTGATGCTGCTGCTACAATGGGCACTGAAGCAGCTATATATGCTGCTGAAGCTTCGGACAACAATGATCTGTTAGATAGAATTCTCCCTGAAACTGTCTCTGATTACATAGATTTGGTCAAGGCTCATATTAACGCAGGTGGGTCAGGTTCTTTTGATCAACAAATGCATAAAGTATTTATTCAACTTTAGATATTCTAATTTAACCAGATAATTTCAGGGGCAAATTATCACTTTGCATCTCGACAGCTACTATTACTTGGTGAAATGCTTGATTTTTCTGATGCTACAATCAGGAAGATCGCTAGCTCCTTTGTGCAGGACTTACTGCACAGGCCTCTTGAACACGAAGTGGATGATGAAGGCAATAAAGTTGTGATTGGAGATGGCATAAATCTTGGTGGTGACAGAGATTGGGCTATCGCAGTGGCAAGGTTGGCAAGGAAGGTTCACTCTGCTGTTAGTGAATTTGAAGAAGTTATTCTTGGGGTTGTAGAAGAGCTTGGACGTCCTTGTAGAGAAAGAACTGCTGACTTTATAAATTGGATGCACTGCCTTGCTGTTACTGGTCTTCTCTTGGAAAATGCAAAATCATTCCAATGGTCTGTTGAACCTACTGAACTGCTTCAATCTTTGTTGCTTCCTGGGGTATGAACCTGGTCACATCATTCATTCTTAATCAAATCCTAAAGGCCTAAATGATGTACCCTTAGCTTTTCAGTTTGGTTTTCTATTCTTGCATTCTAATTATATGCAAGACAAGATCAAGCGTTTGGTCATTAATTTGTTCATATTTTCATGTTCACTCATTTTAGTCATAAGTATTTACTTCAAGAAACTTAAGAATTTATAAGTAGAAATTGTAGCAAATGATGGTCAACTTGATGGAATTGCACTTAATATGCATTCCATTTGAATGGCATTTTCATTTGTTTGTGCAGCTTTTGGATGTTCTAAGATGCCTATTTAAAAAAAGTTGTCCAAAACTCCTTTTTGGAGGGATTTAACAATTGACATGGGCTATAAAATGCAGGCAAAACATGTTCACTTGGATGTGCAGAGGGTATCTGTCCGGTGCCTAGGTCTGTTCGGGTTGTTAGAGAATAAACCAAGTAAAGAACTAATAAAGCAGTTGAGGATCTCCTATGTTAAGGGCCCTTCTCCAATTAGCACAGTCGCTTGTAAGGCATTATTTGATCTTGGGATGTGGCATGGTCCTCAGGAAGTTGATATGGCCATGGGACTGAACTTTTTGTCACAGCTTGAGGAAGATACTATGCCCTCTAGTCCTGTAAACTTTTCTGACATGGACGGGGATTTGAATATTCAACTGGTTGATCTCTTATATGCTGGATTTGCAACAAATAATTGGGGCCGAGCTCTAGAAAATAATGATAGTGAATCAGTCCAAGCTGTTCTTGGAGAGGGTTTTGCAAAGATTCTTCTTCTAAGTGAGAAGTATCCAAGTATTCCAGCATCATTTCATCCTTTGCTCTTATCCAAGCTGATTAGCTTGTATTTCAGTAATGAATCAAAGGACCTTCAGACGTGGGTGGACTTAAGCCTTTCTATACTCTGTCTCTCTTTTACTTTATAAAATTCTTCTTTTCTTTCTTACGGTGGCCGTTACAACATATTTTTCTTTTATTTGTTGACTAGATTGAAACAGTGTTTATCTGTTTTCTTCGAGCATTACACTTCTCTCTCAGAAAATCACAAGGTATTTAGCATTAATTTCTGGATGATATGCATCTTTTGTCTATACAGTCACAGAAGCGATATGTCGTTACAGTTATAGACTTCCTTGTTGATGACAAATAATTTTGATTTTGCAATTACAGAAGTGTTTGTCGAAGGCTTTCATTCCTGTCATGCGTTGTATGTGGCCTGGAATAAATGACAATCCTGGTGGTTCTTCTTATATGGTGTCCAACATGCGTAAGCGTGCCGTACAAGCTTCAAGATTCATGCTACAGATGATGCAGACTCCCCTGTATGCAAAAGGGACTGAACCAGAGGATGATAATTGTTGCAAAGGATCACCAGAAATCATAGACGGCTCTGCATTGCCTTCAGTAGAATGTGGAGAAGAGGGACTTGCAATACGCATAGCCACAGAGGTAATTCTTTGCAACTGTTAATTTATCCTGGATTTTATGATAAGCCTTTAGAAACTGCTAAAGGATGAAAGCTTGAACTATAATGTCTTTGCTCAATAAGAATTAGGACAAAAATTTGATTAGAACAAATAATCCAGTATGAGAACACTCAATAATAATCTGAAAATCTCGATTGCTTAAACTTAATTCTTCACTTTTTTTTTTTATTTTCAAAATCTTAATGTTACAATATCAATAATCAAAACCTAACTTGACATTTAATAAACCTACACACATCCACATCCGCAAACATCTATATATGTATGTATAAATCTGTGTGTGTGTATGTGTCATATGTGTATGTATGAGCTTCATAAACCTAGGTTTTAAGCATGTAGAAAATACAGCCCATGTAAATGCTAAGTCCAATACAATAAACTAAACAAATAAGCCCACGAATAGATTGAATCATGTTTCCTAAACTTATGCGTAAAATAAACATTCTTCCGAAACCTGCAACAATGTACAGCAAACTTACTCTGACCTGCAGCATTGGTCCATCCACATATTTTTCTGAATAATAAGTATTGTTGATCATAGAGAGAACCAACAAATGTTATTAACTCCCAAAGCATGAAGTCGTACATATCCAGTCATGTACTGCAAGTGAAATTAAATCATTAGTAATCGAAAACTCAGTAACCTACACTTGACTGGTTTTAAGCCTATGTCAAAGGGCTCAATATCCAACTAGTAGGTTCTGAAATGATTCTTCACCTGCTATAGCCTGTTTTCTATGGCCATATATTCATCATAATCAATACGTGGATAGTATCTCCTAAGATTTTTTTTTTCTGTAACCAAACCAAAATTTGTTACAAGCAATGAACAATTGAGTGCCAAACAGTCTTCTATTTATTGACTGTATATTGAAGGTCCACACTATTTTCTGTCTGGCTTTCTTTCAGTGCAGTTTTAAAGCATATACAATTATCTATCACTTTTAGCTTTCTTTTCCCAAGTTATATCTTTTGAAATGGAAACGCTGAAGGATGATGAGAATAAAGTAGATATCTAAGGTTTTGACTTTTCAATTTTGCACAAAAAATAGTGGACAATATTGAGAATCAAGATGCTTATTAGGGATGGAGTACATTTACTGTGTTCCTACTTAGAAATTCACTTCAAAGCAATTCCCATCTTCTGATGATTTATGTTTCCCCGTGGGTGCCCCCCCCCCAAAAAAAAAAAAAAAAAAAAGAAGAGGAAGAAGAAGAAGAAGAAGAAGAATGTTTTGTTGCTGCTTTAAAAGTCATGAATGTGGTTTATGTAAGAAGGTGGCCGTAATTGTTGGCATGATTTTTGAGGAAGAATACCTAATTTATTACCTATTACTTTGTTTTTCTTATTCTTTCCCAAGGTGTTGAGGTTCCAAGTGAAGAAGACACCTGCGGAGAGGTCATATGTTGCGGCTCTCTGTAGAATACTTGCGTCTCTCAATTTCAGGTTATCAGAACAAGGGCCAGTAAAGATAATGAGGAGGCTTTTGACTTGTGTGTGTGAATGTGTTCAAGGTGAGAAAGATCTTGTAAAGGATTTAAAGCAGATTGCTGAACGTCTTAAGGGACTAGATAGACATCCAGATGGGGATTTGTTGGAAGATGAAGCTAAGTTTATCTTTGGTATGTGTCTTACTCTCACAGGATGGATAATTATTTGATGATGCTGTGCTTTTAATGTCAAATGGAAATGTTGATTGAGAATATTTTACAAAATCTGACTCCTGATCATGTAGATGGCTTAGTCTTATGTAGAAGAATGCTTTTCTAGAAACAAACTGCAAAAATTGCCTAGAGCTTTAATTACCTCCAAAATGTTTTTGTTTTAAATACCATCTGCGTTTCTAGTGCTTTTCAGTTGAAAAATGTAAAATCACATATTAATTTTGGCCTGCTATTTCTTTTTGATTTTTTTTCTTTTGTTCTTAGTATTAGTTGGGTGTGCTTTTGGTCATTAACACCAAACCATGTTGTCTCTCAATATTTTGCAGAAAAGTTGGAACTCGAATTCAACTTGGATGTCGATGGTTCCACTGCATTTCCACAAACACCAGCCCCATGCTCAACTCGGCCAAGTCGTTTAAGGAGACGAGTGAGACATGAAGAAGTAAGTTCGGATGAAGAAAACTCACCTGCTCATGTTAAATCTGTGGTTCCCACAATTCCTGCCACCATAGGCCCTCGCTCACAAAGGGCAAGCAAAACTGCAGCAATGACCAAGATAACCGCTAGTAAAGCTGCAAGGATAGAAGAAGAGTTTGACGAAGACGAAGACTCAGATGTTACAGAGGATTCTCATGAATCAGATGAGCAAATTGACTAAAATCGTGCCGGTTAGTTTTCCACACCTGAACCTTTTGTCATTTATCAGTTGCTGCATATGATCACGTTTAATTCTCAATATCAAAATTAGGCTCCATGTTTAATTTTTAAATATAGATTTTGTTGTGCAAATATTTTCGGGTTTGAGTTGGGTAAACCTGGTAAAATTAGCATGTAAAGTCATAGTTACTTTGAAGCAAGTTCATGACTCATGAGTTAAAGTAGACATGCAGTAGCTTTTATAATCTGTTGTATCGATATGCATGACGATTGCAAAGTTGTAATCCATTAAGAAGTGACTGATGTTGTTGTAAGCATTTCGGGTTAAGCTTTGTTTTGATATTTTTGTAACAAAATTTAGGGAAAGGTTTGCTACCCAAAGCATATTTTGGTGTAGCTTGGTAAATTTTTTATGCTTTTTTATGGACTAGTATTCGTGTCACGTTCGTAAATTTTATTGTTTCATGAATTCTTGATGATATTGTAATATATTTTTGCAAATAAATAAAATTCCTAAAGTATTCATTAATAAAATTTGTATTAATATATAAAGTTTGTTTATGTACAAATTAAAATTTATATCATGTTAATATAAATTTACTATTTTAGTGAATGTTTATGTAAAATTAAAAGTGTGAAGATAAAAAAAATTAACTCTTTTTTATTTATTAAATAAATTTCTTTCCTCTTTAAAATTAAAAAATATTAAAATAAAATAATTTAATGTAAATCATAATTTTATTTATTATCAAACAAATTTATTTTAAAAAATCTTTTAATTAAATAAAAAATTTACCTTATAAATTAAATAAATCTCGTTTATATTAAAATAATTTTTGATGGTAAGTATAGAAATTTAATAAACGAAGATGATTTTTTCTTTAGTTTAAAAGATTCTTTGTTTTTATGATTTTATTTATATTGTAGAGAATTCAGAAAAAAGTATAAATTGCATTGTGGTGTTTGAGAATACGCTTAATAATATAATATCAATTTCTTTAAACGGTTATTTGGTTCGTGTTAATTAAAAAATATTGTCAAGATTTGAAGTTAATTTGAGAGTAATAGTTTTGCCCTTCTGGTACTGTTCACTCTAATAATTGATGGTCATTCAATTTTATGAAAGGGATTAGACTATCTTAAAATGTGATAATTACATTACTATCAAAACATGTATTTATTTATTTATTTATTTTATATTATTGAGTTAGAGTAATTTGAAGTCGAATTTTGAATAATTTTGCCAATATGACCCAAAAGGTTTTTTAGGCTACTAATATATATATATATATTTATATATATTTATTCTACTTGTTACCTAATACATAAAATCTGTAAATTTTACTAGCAAATATATCTTATTCAAAACTCTCAATTTAAAATATATAATTTTATAAAAGAAAAAAAAATCAAATGAAAAATTAAATTGATTAAATTTTTTAATTTTTTATTTAATCGATTAAATCGAAAATATAAGTGATCAAAATGAAAGTAATCCAAAAATAAAAATGTGCCTTCTCTTCGGCCTTAAACCAAAAAGAAATGTTGTCAAAATGGTTCTCTTTGTTTGGGCCAGAATGAATGGGTTTGGTCTAGGATATATATGAATTGGATCAAGTTGGCTTTAGCTGCTTCTTCCTTTATTTATTTATTTATTATTATTATTATTGTTATTATCATTTTAATTATTTGCTTAAGTTAAAACTCTAAACTCCTCATTTTTTATATTTTCCTTTGACAAAACCCTAACTTCACATATTCCCTTTTTTTTATCTTTCATTCCTTGTGGGCAACAATGCCTCTTTTTCTCTTTCTTCTTCAACAATCAACTTGGAAGATGAAAATATATGTTTTTCCTTTTCTTTAAGGGATAAAAGTATATTTGCAGTCTTTGTACTATAATTAAAAGTGCATTTTAATGTTAGAGTAAAAAAGAAAAATTATTACCAGTTTAAAATAAAATCCGTTTAAATAATGACACGGCATTAGAAAATATGATTACAGATTTGGATTTTTGAGTGAGTTTTTAGGTTTTGAATGAAAATTGTATTAATATAGCATTTCACATATCATATTTTATAAAATTATATCACCATTTAAACAAATTTCATTTAATACCATTAATAATTTTTCTTTTTTGCTTTAATTTCAAATGTCTAAGAATGAAAATGCTTAATTCAATAGTAAAAGGACTAAAATATTTTCTCACTATAGTACAGAAACTGCAAAAGGACTTTTACATTTTTCAAGATATTGATGCTATTTATTTTTGTGAAGATTTTCGGTTGTTAGTTATTGGCAGTGATTAGTTTTTTTTTGGGGGGGGGGGTTGAAGTATGATTTTATTAGATTTTACGTATTTTAGATTCTCGATTTTTATCTATTTTTGCCAGTTAACAATTTTTTGATTATACCTCTACTATTAAATTGCTGAATCTATCTCTTTTATTAAACTGACCAGTCTAGTCCAATTTTCATCACTAACCTTCTTTAACTTATATAAATATATAATATATAAACAACTTAACAAATATATAATATATTATCCATGACGTTAAAGCTAGTTATTAAAACTAAAATGATGGCACAAGGTTGGGAGAAAGGAACAAAGAAAAAGAGATTTTTCTCTTTAATGCTTAAAGTTAGTTATGACCTAATAAATTTTTGAGGTGAAAATAATAAATATGAATTTAATAGTTGAACAATTTGAATGTGAACCAAAAAGAATTGCCTTCGAGTTTATTCTTATTCTTTTTCAACATATAAACCTAAAAAAGACAGCAAAAGTAAATATTTAAGATCAAAGGTATAAAAGAGAAACATGGATTTCATTAAGCCAAGAAAAGTACAAGACATAGCCCTAATTCTAAAGCTTCATAGAAACAAAAAAATAATACAAAAATAATTTAAGTATAATAAAAATATGATGATAAAAATAAATTATACATAATTTATTGTAAATAAAAATTAAAAGAAAATTGCTAGGTCATTTTTTAAAATTTTATAATAATAGGTGGAATTTCAGAATTTTTAAAAAATTTAGAAAATTAAACAAAATAGTTATGTTTTTAATTAAATCTAACAAAGAAATGAAAATGAGGTGCCTCAATGATCTCCAAGCAAAAGCATGTATTAGTGGAAGTAGTTTAAGTAAAATATTATATAATTATATAACATTTGATATGTTAATATTTTATATTATATAAATTTTAACAATTTTGTATATTGTTATAATATTTATATTATTTTTTATGTTATATAATATTTTATATAATATTTTAATTATTTTATAGTTAAAAGTCATATCTTGTCCAAACCTATGAGGTAAGTAAAGCCCTCACCCAAATAAAGTGTTAAGTGTCCATTTGTTTATTCACAGTATTTTCTTGGCTGTGCGTGAACTAGGAAATAGAGATTAACCATTTTGTCTAATATCTACATATCAAGCTAAGACAGGCTTTGCCTTTTTACAGCTTCCATCCAGCCCAGGCTGTTTATTAGTACTTAACACACACACACACACACACACACACACACACACACACACACACACACACGCACGCACGCAGAGACACACACACATATATATATATATATATATATATATATATATTGGTTGATGAGTTTATTATTTTCTTATGTTAAAATATATTAACTTTCATTATCATTTTATAATCATATATTATTTCCTTTAGTTGACCATGTTATAATTCTTGCATTGAATTAGGTATAATTAGCTTTTATTGTTATTATTTTTTTTTCAAGTTTTAGAAGGGGAATTGATAAACAATGTACCAGCTACTTCCTACTCTGCCATGTTTACGTATATCTTAATCTTGAATCGATACAGAAAATTCAAAACCAATGGATTCCCCTCGAAAACCCAACTCCCTTTCCACCAATCTCTGCATTTTCATCATCTTGTCGACAAATCTAATCACTTTGTTCATTTTTCTTCCACTCTTTACTCTTCTTGCTCTCTTCGATTCCCTACTTCCACCGCTGCAACGTCCAATGCCACTGATGGAACCAGCAGCTTCTAAGATTTGCCTATGTTTGAATCCTCTGATCAAGCTCCTTCGCAATCTGACGAATTCCTAGCTTCGTTTCTGGAGTCACTCCCATTTGGGTTCAACCCAAATT
This sequence comes from Adansonia rubrostipa, assembly GCA_038381775.1. Lineage (NCBI taxonomy): Eukaryota > Viridiplantae > Streptophyta > Magnoliopsida > Malvales > Malvaceae > Adansonia > Adansonia rubrostipa. Next base: position 8,161,596 of record JBBYHM010000006.1, read on the forward strand.
TTGGTTTTGACACCATCTGTTCTCCAGTTGGACTCGCCTGCACTTTCTTCCGAGATGAACTCTGACGTTACATGTCTTAGAAGTTAATGGATCATGTCCGGATGATGAGTTGCTTGCCCAGAAGCTCCTACTCAAAGGCTGCGAGCCACTGCCTAGCCGCCTTTGTCGTCCCACTGAACCACCTAAATATACCGAACCTTATCCGCTACCAACCAGCCTATGGACAACACCCCCCGATTCTTCAATTGTATGGACAGCTTATTCTTGCAAGAACTACACTTGTCTGATCAATAGACAGCGGAATCAAAACGGTTTTGACGATTGCAAAGATTGCTTTGATCTTAAAGGTCGTGAGAGAAGTCGTTGGGCTTCACTTTGAAGCGAGGCCGGTGGACCTAACTTCGGCATCGATGGAGTGTTGGCGACAAGAAAACCTGGTACAATCCGAATAGGGCTCGATATTGGTTGGGGGGTGGCTACCTTTGCTGTCAGAATGATGGAAAAAAACATAACCATTGTGACAACTTCCTTGAACTTAAACGGTCTATTCAATAATTTCATTGCCTCAAGAGGGGTCGTGCCTTTGTATACCAGCATTTCTCAGAGGCTGCCATTTTTCGATAACACGTTGGATATAGTGCACTCGATGCACGTTTTGGGCAACTGGATTCCGACAACGATGCTGCATTTCTTGTTGTTTGATATCTATAGGGTGCTAAGGCCGCGGGGACTGTTTTAGCTGGATCGTTTCTTCTGCGTCGGTGAGCAGCTTGAAGAGGTCTACGATCCTCTTATTCAAAGCGTTGGATTCAACAAGTTGAAGTGGTTGGTCGGAAGGAAGCTCGATCGTGGACCGGAGCTCAGGGATATTTACCTCCCGGCTTTGTTAGAAAAGCCGTTGAACAACTCTTGGTGATTAATGGTTTACCGGTTTTTCTATTTCTTTACTTGCGATTAATGTCAAATTATTTGCCAAAGCGTTTCTTTTTTCAAAGATAACAATCTCCCAATTGCCATGTACCTAGTATTAAATAACGTTCATGGATTTTATCATAGATGCATAAGTCGATTTAAATTGACTTAATCGATTTAACTGATAAAATTTGGTTAATTCAGTTTAGTTAAGTCGGTTCGATGTTTATATCGATTTTTTATATCGGTTTATTTAGTTAATTTGATCGATTATCGGTTAGTACAATTACTAACCGAATTAACCAAACTTTTAATATTTAATATTTATATATTTATATATATTAATAGCCTAATTAAACCCATTCCTAAACCAAATATACAACCATTAGCTCAAGACCTAATAAATCAATTTGACTGAACTAATCGATCGAAATTTAGTCGGTTTAGTTAATTCGGTTATGGTTAAAAATATCGATCAGTTCGGTTAGTTCCTCTAGTTAAATCGATTAATTTGATTTGAATTTTTTTTATCGAACCGACCGAATGCACAGTCCTAATCACAAACATAATAACCAGTGTGACAAACGTTACTTAACGTAATATGGGAAATCATCTAATTATAAGGCATTTTCTTATTTTTAAACAAAAAAAAACATTTTAAGAAATAATTTGGTAATAAAAATATTAATATTTAAATAGAAAAGCCAGTAATTCTTTCTACTTTTATTAGTTAGATATTTCATTAAGAAAAATTAAGAAAAGAGAAGTTCATAGTAGAAAACAATATACTAACCCAATTGAATCAAATATATGCTTAAATCTTTTGTTCTTTAAACTACCTTTATACTAGATGGGTTAGACAAAGTTACACTTCAAATGTTTTAAAAAATTCGTTGCTCATTTAGGTTAGCGCGACAACCTGTTTCATTATTTAAAAATATAAAAATATTATTTTATATTAATATTTATATATTTATATAATAATATTTAAATAAAATAATATTTTTATTAATAAATAATAATTTAAATTAAATTGATCTAAATTTATAAAAGCTGTATTTAAGGTTTGACCTATAAATAGGTCTACTTGAAACTTTTTCTCTCATTTTCTACCGACTTATGAAAAAAATTGGTAATTGAAATAGAGATAATAAAATCATTTCGTCTCAAAAATTTATAAAAAAAAAGATTGATTTGATTTTTATTAAGAAAATAAAAAAATTCTTGTCCAATTCAAACTTGGAATGATTTGTCATTAAAGAAAAAAGTTCACTATAAATTCTTGTATTAGAGTAAATAGAGCATTTTAATTTTTATACTATTAAATTTGATATTTTAGTCCTTATACTTTTAAAATTATAGCAAATAAAAGAAAAGTAGTTAACGGTGTTAAAAAAACTATTTAAATGCTGACATATTATGCGTGTGGAATTTTAAATTTTATAAGAAAATAGGTTTGGGTTTAATAAAATTTAAAATTTCAGATCACATGATATGTTAATATTTTATAAGCATTCAAATAATTTTTTAACACCGTTAACTATTTTTTGTTATTTATCGTAATTTTAAAAGTACAACAACTAAAATACTAAATTTAGAGGTACAAAAACTAAAATATTTCTTTTATTATAATATAAGCACTTCTAGTGAACTTTTATCGAAATTAAATAAAACTAGTTTTAAAATTTAACTATTTAAGTTTGCAATGATTTAGATTTGAATAATACAAATTTTAAATTAAAAAAATTCAAACTCAAAATTATATAAATATAAAATGACTAAATCTAAATTTTAATGTCGATTAAAATAACTCGAACAACCCAAACCTATTTGACCCAAGGTAACCAATCAAAAACTTACTTAATTTTAGACCTGACAATATTTGACATGATTACATGAATATTACACGTATAAAATAAAAAAATATGGCACGACATGAATACATTCTCAAAATCTATCTAATATGAATTATAAGCATATCAAAATTGATATAAAGTTAAATAACTTAAAATACGATTATAATATAATAAAATATATGAATATGACACGAGAACATAAATTCTCAACTCACCTAACTATCAGTGGTACTTGAAACTGAGCACTAAAGGATTAATAGCACTTCTTCAAAAAAGCAGTCGAGCACTACGGACATGGTTAAAAAACCGCGGCTTCGTCATCTTACTAGCGAGCTTGGTCTAACTTAAATCTAAGTTTAAAATTTTTATTTAAAATTAATTTAAATTATTATTTATTAATTAAAATAATATTTTTAAATATTTTATTATACTTTGAATAATAATTTAAATCTTCAAAATTGATTAAATTTAAATACAATTTAACTTATAAATAAATCTAAATCATTACCGAAATATATAACTTTTTACCTGCACACCCTCGTTCAAGTCGCGTCTCATGATTTAAGACCTATAAAATATTTATAATTTAATGAATGCAGAAACTTGCTGAAAACGATTTTAATTGAATTATTTAAAAATTTGAATTCTACAAATATCTGTAAGGTAAAACTTTGTTCATTGTATGTCAGTAATTTTCCAAGTGATTTTAATTCATGCCTTCTGTTTTAAGCATTAAGTTTGAATATTACTTTTCGGATTCGGATTGGACTAAATTAGTGTATCCATTTGCACATCCAAATAGATCAAGCTCTATAACGTACCGAATGGCCCATTTTCGTTTTCCAATAAAACTACGTCGTTGCGTGTATATATCTTCCTCCTTTTTTTTTTTTTTTAATCGTCTTTGTCTTCTTGCTCAAGTCGTCCCAGCCTCCTCTCCTCTCTCCCCTCTGCTGGCGCCTCCTCTTGCTGCCTCTGCTTCTACCGGTGGTGACTGCCTCCTTCTCTTCCCTTGCCCTGGACGGCGTACAGGTCAACCTTTTCTTTTTCTAATAATGTATGGGTTTTTATTTTGTTAGAATTTTGCTTTCATTTTCCAAGTAATTTAAGTTTTATCTCGAAAAGAGTAGCAGTTGAAGTCTCCACAACTGCCAAGAAACCGTAATTTGAATTTTGAAAGAAAAAAAATTCAAATAGGATGCATATTCGTATGTTTGCTTGCGGTGCAGGAATTACTATAAGCGAAATCTGACTTGGACTTGGATCCCAATCAAAGGGGGGAAATGCCTGATCAAATCCCATCTCCAGCCCCTAGATCTGCCACGGATCTCTTCTCGGACCCTCTTGACTCACACCCGCTGTGGTTCAAGCCCTCTCTCTTCCTCTCCCCTAACTTCGATTCGGAAACATACATTGCGGAGCTCCGCACCTTTGTCCCGTTCGATACCCTCCGATCTGAGCTCCAGGCCCATCTCTCTTCTCTCAACCATGAATTAATTGATCTCATCAACCGTGATTATGCCGACTTTGTAAACCTCTCCACCAAACTGGTCGATGTGGATTCCGCGGTGCTTCGCATGCGTGCTCCACTTCTTGAGCTTCGCGACAAGATCCAAGGCTTTAGGGGAGCTGTTGAGGGCTCACTCCTTGCTTTGAAGAATGGACTGAGCCAACGAGCAGAGGCTACTGCTGCCAGAGAGGTGCTGGAGTTGCTGCTCGACACTTTTCATGTTGTTTCCAAGGTAATAGCAGTAGTATAGTTGATGATTCAATCCCATTTCCATTTCCAATAGTATTGATGTAAACGAACTCCTTTATAAGGTTGAAAAGCTTATAAAGGAGCTTCCTACTGTGGCTTCAGATTGGTCGAATGGTGATGTCAATTCAATGCAAAAGAGTAATGCTTTGAGCTTACAACATGTTGAGAATGGAACAACGAATCTCAGAGAGACTCAAAGCATGCTTCTCGAGAGAATTGCCAGTGAGATGAATCGCCTTAACTTTTATATTGCTCATGCACAGGTACCTCTCATTCTCCAGTCTTAAATTTTATGCCATAGCCACCAAGATGTTCCACAGCTAATTATGTAATTTCCTTTGGATTTGTTTTCTGAATTTATTTTTATATATTTATTAATTTTTTTATAATAATGGAAATTTGCTACATTTAGGACCTAGTACTATTTTAATATGGTTAGTCATATCATCAAAATCAGTTTTATTTAGAAAATAAAAAAAAACTTCGGCAACATTGCAGCTTAAAACATTTCAATAATTTTGTAAAAACATTCAATTCGTAGCATCAGGCCATGGCAATTTAGAAGGATGCCTTGGCATAAGAGCAGTTTCAACCTCTTTATCTATAAATTTATGCGTCAAAGTTTTACAAGCATTATACATACGAACCTCATATCAGCTATAAACATTGCGTTCATATCCAAGTCTTACGATTTAGAAGACTAGTTGACAATCAGGGTAATTTGCTCTGTGACGACTGAGTAAAATTTGTCTCATGTGCATATTATGGATATGTACCTCAAATCAATGTGAACACCAGCCAAGTTAAAAGCTTCTTCTTTGGAAGTATAAATTCATGGAATATCTGTTTTCTATATTATGTAAGTGCAGAATCTGCCCTTCATTCAGAACATTGAAAAGAGGATTCAGAGTGCTAGCCTGCTGTTAAATGCAAGCTTGGGACATTGTTTTGTTGATGGGCTGGAACACAGGGATGTGAATGCAATTTATAATTGCCTACGTGCTTATGCAGCTGTTGATAATACTGGTAATGCAGAAGAAATTTTTCGCACAACCATCGTGGCTCCATTGATACAAAATGTAATTCCACATAGGTCCTCTGGAGTTGTTGCTGGGGCATCTGGGGATGAACTTGAGAATGATTATCAACAAATTAAAAAACATGTCGAGAATGATTTTAAATTCTTACTGGAAATTGCTTCTGCAGGTAAATATTTATTCATTTTTATCCCTTTGAAGTCCTATAAATTCTCTGACTTCATCTTATTCTTCATTGGGTTTTTAGTATTAAGTTATATTGGAGTTGTGTGGGTTTGTGTCCTGAAAAGAATATGTTTGAACTTTGAGAATATAGGCATCACAGTTGTTAGATTCAATGTCCAATTGGTTCATGATTTCAGTATTCTCATAGTCTTAGCTTATCAAACTTCAGATCTGCTGCATGTGAAGGCTGTCAAAGTTTGATGATGTTGTTTTGTTCAGAAAATTCAGGTTTACATGTATTTGACTTCTTGGCAAATTCGATTCTGAAAGAGGTCCTTGAATCCATCCAAAAGGGAAAACCTGGTGCTTTTTCCCCAGGAAGACCTAAAGAATTCCTGAAAAACTACAAATCAAGCCTCGATTTCTTGGCTTATCTTGAAGGTAGTCGTCTGACCTTTCATTTTCCTTCTAAACCTGAAACTACGCAAAGGCTACTTTTGGTAAAGAATTAAAGTGTCCAAACTATAGTCCATTTTATTATATATAAAAGAAATTTTCACTGTCAGGATATTGCCCTTCCAGAGCTGCTGTTGCTAATTTCCGAGCAGCACCTGTTTATGTTGAGTTCATGAAGCAGTGGAATGTTGGTGTTTATTTCTCGTTAAGGTATTTAGTGGAGTTATTAGATATTTATTTTACTAATTCAGTTGTGCATTATTACTTAAGTGCGAACTGCTCTTTTCTTCGACTACTCAGGTTTCAAGAAATAGCAGGTGCTCTGGATTCTGCACTTACAGTACCCAGTCTTGTTCTTGTCCAGAATTCGCATTCTGGTGAAGAAAATTCCCAGAACTTGACACTTAAACAAAGTGTTACCCTTTTGGAGAGCTTGAAATCCTGCTGGAATGAAGAAGTTCTTGTCCTTTCTTGTTCTGACAAGTTTCTTCGCTTGTCCCTGCAGCTGCTGTCAAGGTCATTCCTGGGTTCAAATAGTTTTGGGTAGTCTAGATCTCCTGAATATCATCATTTGACTGTATTTTGTGTGTGATAGATACTCAAATTGGTTGTCATCTGGATTGGCTGCTCAGAAGAAGGGCAGTGCTGGCTCCAACCCTGGATGTGAATGGGCTCTTTCAGCTGCTCCAGATGATTTTGTTTATGTACGCCCATATCTTTATTTTATTATATTTCCATGTAAAATTCACCTGGTCTTACTTTCTGTAATGCATGTAAGTTTAATCAATGGTGTTCTTCTGTTTAAATTTTGAAATTTAAAATTTAGAGATTTGGAGGAAGAAATAATAATTACTTTTGTTTGGGTACCTAATGGGGAGATAAATATAGAGAAATAATTAGTTCTTCGCATGTCCACTTGTTTCTTTCTAATTTAGAAAGATCTAGAGAGAAATTAAAATGGGTAATTATACTGTCTTATAACATTCAAATATATTCCTAAATTTCATTATTATAAGTGTAGAAAAATAAATAAACTAGTTAAACAATTGCTTCAGATCTCATCAATTTCGGCCCCTCAGCTCAATATGCTGAATTATGTGCCTTGTTGATAGGACTTTAAGCATTCTATTAAGTATTTCAATTTTTTTAGTTTTTCTTGCGAGCTGCTTTCAGTTCTCCAAGTAGGGCACTATATATATGTGAGTATATATATGTATATATATTTGATATTGTAGACATAGTTATTGTTGATGCAGACTTTTGAGCAGCATACGTATGAATGCACTTGTGCTTGCAGATTATTCATGACATAAATTGTCTGGCCAAGGAGATTTCTGGTGCTTACCTGGATCATGTACTTCATGTTCTATCTTCATGTTCCTCTGAGGTCCTTGATCTTGTAAAACAAAGCATTTTGTTCTGTGTAAAATCATTGAATGATTTGTTACCCTTAGTTATCAACACAATCAAAGAGGCTTTAGTTCAGAAGTCTGTTGAGGTAAGCATTGCAATGTCAGCGTATTGCTTATTTGCATCAGTGTTTGTCAAAGCATGCACTTAGGTGCTAAGCCACCCGACAACAAATGCATCTTAGAGCTTTTCTAGTTATGTGCATTCCTGGTGTGCCTAGGCATGTTTTTTCTGTAAGGCGATAAGCACAAAAAGAGCTACTCTGGCTGAAGTTATCCTGCATTTCTTTTATTTTTATTTTATTTTATTTTTCATTAACTGTACCTTTAATAGTAAAAAAGGGTACAATATCAGACTCCCTACTTCTCAATGTTTGAGTATTCAACAACAAACTAGATATCATAGACAATAATGCATATTGACAAACATAAAGAAAAATGAAATTTTGCATGTTTCGTAGGATAAAAGTGTTCGTTAATAAAATTATATATCTTAAGCTTATTTTATATTCACACGTATGCATATTGCGCCTTCACTAGGGTGATCAGTTTTATTTTTGCACCTTGCGCCTCTAGCAAATTAGGGTTCTAGCACCTTGAGTGTGCCTTTCGCCCTTGACAATACTGATTCGCATCCTTTTCCAAGTATGAACCAACGTGACAAGTTTTATGGTTTATTGTAATTTGGCTGCTTTCATTTTCCTTATACTTCAGAATTTTTTGTTCATTCTCGTTTTATCTTAAATTCCACAGGACTTGAGACAACTGAAGGGAATAACTGCAACTTACAGGATGACAAACAAACCTCTTCCTGTCAGGCATTCACCATATGTGGCAGGGGTATTGCGCCCACTGAAGGTATGCAATCTTTTAAAGTTTCTAGCTATGTTACAAGTCACAACTACTCAAGCATCATTCCATGCTGTATTCTTTAGATCAACACCCCCACCCCCAATATACACATATACTCTCCCTCTGTGCCCCTTCTTTGTGTATGTATGTGTGTGTGTTCCTTTAATGCTTATAGTATGCTTGATGTATGATTTTTAGTTTGGATGAAGCTAGTCAAATTTTCTCAACATCTCACCTATGCAGTGGTTGATGACAATTTATTAATGTGGGATGTCATACTGTTGTGAATAAGGCCATTTTTTTCCATTTATTCTTCCTTTCCTTTTTTGGTTAAATTCATTCTTCCATTTTATTAGTGTTTGTTAGAACATTATTGTAGAAACTTCTACCTTCACGGTGCACAAAGCGCAAAAAAAAGTGCTCGCCCTGGTGAAGTGAGGTGCTAGTTTCTGAAAGATAAATTAATATGTACTAGAAAAATAAAATTTTATGTATTATATCTAATAAGCTTAATATATGTATATGATTTTGTTAATAAACATTAAAGAGATTTTTTCTATTCAATTGCTTAATGCGTTCCGAAGATAAAAAATTTTCATAACCGTCATCAAATTAAGTTCCAAGTTTCTTTCACTTCCATCTTCAACAAAACTTTGTGATCAATTATATTATTTAATTTTTTATTCCTCTAAATAGAGCTGAAATTGTCCTTGTTTTACTATTGACAGAATAATTGACAATATAAACTAAAAATGAAACCGAAGGACACTTAAGCGTGCCTTTTCTGCACGTAGGCTTAAAAGGTGACTCACCTAAGTGGTGCAAGGTGCTTTGCGTAATTTGCACCATACCTTAGCACCTGGGCATGAAACTTGACAACACTGGGTGGGTGAAAGCTGGAGAAAAAGAGGGCAATGTCAAAGTAACACGTGTTAAAAGTTGATTGATGGTTTTTTGGGGCCCTTGGGCCTTATTGGCCCTAATAGGTTTTTCAAAATTTTGCACTCTAACACTCATCTTCAAAACTTAGAAAGCGTAGGTACTTGAATGACCCATGTAGGATTACAGAGAAATAAATGCCATTATGATTCCTCCTCTCTCTCTCTCTCTCTCTCTCTCTCCTTTTAAATGTAAATACTTATTTAGTTTCATGCCTTGCATAATTAACAATGTAAAGAATTTCCCTGCTTTTCCACATCTTACTAAATTAAACTGATTGCCTATAATCAAGCAAGTCAAATCTATATAATTGAATAAACAGGTATCTCTTTCTCTCTTTCAAATATATAAGGAAATCCTGTGCCTCTCTTTTTTTTGAATTCTTTTTTGCCGTATCTCCATGTCAGAGGTAAAATGCTTTCACATATAACTGCATTCAACTCCCATACTCAAGTCCAAGCAATATAGATGATGAAAGAAGTTTATAAGTTTTATATTTTTGGTAAGTGTCCTTGTGGTATCACCTTTCTCTAATCGTCGAAGATGAGGGCATGAGGAGATGGCTTTAAGCTGCCTGCTTGTTTACATGGTTTCAATTTCATGCACAATTCTTGCAAAAAACTTTCTGCTGTGCGAGCTTGATATTTCATTCAGACTGAGTTTTAAGCAACAATTGCATCAATTAGATTGGTGGAAAAGTCGACTATGCCCATACTAGTCTCAATTTACATGTTGAGTGCATGACTTTGTAATTACTAAAGATTAAATAAGTAAAAACGGGGAGGAGGGTGATGGACAGTTATTTAGTGTCTTGGAAGGCGGCTTGTGTAAGAGGATTGAGTAAGTTAATCAATAGTGGGATTTGTTCTGATGGTTACTTTGTCAATCCAACTATTTACCTGAGTCACGAACTTGGTGAGAAATCAATCCAGTCAAACGATTTGAGGGTTTATAAAGTTAAGAGAGAAAAATTTGCAGGAAAACGAAAAATAAAATAAAGAGCTGTGAAAAACAATTAAATCCTTTGTATGCATGTCTGTTTGTGGGGGTGTGTGTGTGTGTGTGTCTATGTATATAAAGACTTAGAATACTACGAATGTAAATGATTACAAGGGGCATAAAATGAGTTTGGCATTTTCATTTATACCATTTTTTTTCTGTTCCGTTTTCTTCTAAAATTTTCAAAAAATTAGTGGTACAAGTATGCTATGTTGTTCAGATACATGGATATATGTTGCACATGGTATGTGTTCGATAGCAGCGCTTTTAAATATTTTTAGTCTCCCCTTGTATTTGTACTTTGGAGGGTCAAATTCTAGATGCATGTCCACTTTGAGGTGTTAAATCTATTATTATGTGTCTGCATGGATACCTGAAGAAAATCGAACAATCGAAGGAGATAAAAATTGAAATGTCATCTGATATAAATGATATTTTTGCTTTGAAATAGAACAATTTTTAATGCAGTCCAGATTATTTACATCTTTGGCTTGAATTTTCCATGGAGAATGTGTATTTTTATCTTCAGAGTTTCATTGTCTGCTGTCCACGTTGGCAATCAGGATATGTTATTTGCTTAATAATGAATTTTCAATGCTTTCAGACTTTTCTGGATGGTGAACAAGCTACAAACTATTTGACAAATGATGCTAGGAATAATCTACTGCTAGGTGCTGCAACAGACATAACTAGTCGCTATTACGAACTAGCTGCTGACCTTGTCAGTGTGGTTAGTATCACAAACAATTTCTTTTTCTAGTTTTCCTCTTAACTTAAGTATGCTATGAATTAAAAAAAAAAAAAAAAAACCTTTAAATGATGTTGTCCAGGCGCGGAAGACAGAGTCTTCACTTCAAAGAATAAGGCAGGGTGCACAAAGACGGGCTGGGGCAAGCTCAGATGTCTCAGATCATAATGTGTCAGATACTGACAAAATTTGCATGCAATTATTTCTCGATATTCAGGTGAGAAACCCATCCGAAAAATTTGCAATCCCTGTCACATCCTTCTTCTACTGCTGTTTAGTCTCTCTGTGAGAATATCTTATTTGTATTAACAGGAGTATGGGCGCAACCTTGCTGCCTTGGAAGTGGAAGCAGCTAATATTAGTGCATACCGATCCTTATGGCAGTGTGTAGCACCTGCTGATAGGCAGAATGTGATCAACTTCTAATATCACCATCTGCTTGCTTGGTTACCGTTTCTTTCACATGGTAAAAGCATTTTTCCCTATCCTAAAGGTTTTTTTTTTCTTTTGTAAAAAACTTCTTAAATGAAATTGCAAGCCATTGTTTGTTCTGCATATATTATAATATATTATATCATTGTTGGTTTTTCCTGACAAATTACAATAAGATGAAAATTTTGTACAAGAACTTCTCAGCATCCCAAAGTATTAATTGTTTCTTAACTTAGAACCAAGTTGTGTATGGTGTATGGCTTTGGTTTGTTTTCTTCACAAGGAAAAGACCAATACTTGTGCAACCTACGGTTTCTGCTTAAAGAAAACGACGATTACTTGTTTATGATATTCTTTTCAAATTTCAGTATCTTTTTTATTGTTTTCGTAAGTCTTTTTTTATTCTTTTGGGAGTATTTTTACAAAAATTATTTTGTCATTCTCTCCACAAGAAGATAAAAGAATGTAAGAAAGAATTATTTTAACAAGATTTATTTTGTCATTTTCTTCGAAAAAGATAGAAAGAACATTAATAAAGAATTTTTTTTTCTCACCAACGAATACGTGCTACCCTATAATGTAAGCACTTGTTCGCTAGCCATTTTCCGACTTCCATATGCATCTCAATGTAATTTTCTCTCTTTTTTATTTTTTTATTTTTTTTAATTTTTATTTTATGGGTCGAGCCTTCGGCTAGGGCAATCAACCGTGCGTAAATAATTCCAACCTAACCCAAAAGCACAAAAGGAGAAAGTGTTGAAGAGTCCAAACGAGATACTAGAGGCAGACGGCGAAGTCTAGATTTGTTGGAATCTATCCATCATCAAGTAGTGCGCATCTCACCATGTCATGAATAACTTTCATATTCATTAACTGAAGCAGATATGTTTACTTTGACGTCCGTCTTGAAGCCACCGGACCTGGGCCCCCCTGACTGACCACAAAATAAATTGCGTATCATATGTTGTAACCATATCTCTTCCAAAGCAACCCCCCCTTCTAACTCCCACCTCTTGAAAACAAATCAGAGACAAAGATAGACAAGGAGAAATTTCATGGAAAAATTAACCAAAAAAAAAAAAAAAGGATAACAACAGTACCACTCACAATAGTGCACTCAAATAAGTTAAATGGAAAGTCAAGAAAAGAATACAAGCAAAGAAGAAAAACTAATAATAACAATGTTTACATCAAGTTTTGCAAGACAATTCGGTTAGTACCACCCCCTCCTCCAAACGGAGATGCTAATGATAAAATTCTTGAACACCACATTTAATAAAGTCAAAACGGTGTTAATTGACTTATATAAAAAATTAACAACCAAAATGAAATTCATGCAAAACTTACATGGTTACATGTTTGCTTTATCCCCCATTAAATTCCTAACTTCTTTTTGACATTACATATGATGATACTAAGACTCACAAGGCCTGCAAACAACATAATCTAGGATAAATAACTGTCATTTAGAAAATAATGGATAAGTTAACCATTCAGATGATTGTGCAAGTTAAAAGCCAAAGTCTTGTTCAGCTCGCTTCAGCACAGATGTCACTCTGTCGAAAAATTCTGGTTCCATTTCTTTTATGTCATCAAGAGTCCTCAGCTCATGTTCATCAGCCTTCAAAAAACAAGGGAAAAAAAAAAGAATCACATTACAAAGGAGATGCAGCAAGTTACCCACACAGTGACTATATTAAAGGAAACTAAACATTCGTTGTTCTATATGGGTTTTTGCTTTCATGTGATCTTTGGTCATCTCTAAGAAGCAACTGATGTAGATTTAGTATGGACTAAGTCATAAATGTTCACTTCCTCTCCTCTTGGACTGATTAGGATAAGTCTATTACTTTTCAACATACCCTAATTACGATTCATATATGTAGGACCCACTTATTAATTGTGAAAGTCATACTTGTAAACCGTTATTAACCATCTATTTAAAAGTAATGGAGAAAAGCCAGACACCTCTCGGATCAACTTGAAGTATGAAAGTAGTTTTGTACTTGACCCAAACCATACAAATGGAATTCAGAATTTGGAAACATAGAATCTACCCAGGGAATAATAATTAACAGTAAGAAAATTAATTACATAAGAAGGTCCACTCTTTAGGTATATACAAGAAGTTAAAAATTTAAGATCGAACATATATCCATTTTTCATTGTTCAGCCTGGGAAAATGCGCATCATAATGATCTACAAGACCGAGGCAATGTAACAAAGTAATATGTGTACTAAAAGAATAAAAGAAAAACAAAACTTATGACTTATGACTTATGAGTTCATTGGCTATCGAGGCATGCCACAACAAGATTTCCAAAATAGCACTTGGTAAAGCATGTCATAACTGGTAGTGAAGTTTTTTAACTCCACAAGCAAGATTAAAAATCTAAAACATGTCCTCAGTATATATTTAAAAAATAAGAAACAAATTAAGAAGACAAGTAAACAGTTTTTTAACCTAGCTTGTAGAATTAAAAAAACTATGTCGCTAGTTTATGATGGAATAATAATAATAATAATAATAATAATAATAATATATAACTTGGAAATGAAGTACAATGTTAACCAAGAGTGTGTCTTTGCTAAGAGAATACCTCTTTAAATTTCAAAAGAATTAAATTCGATACAGATGCTGGCTTTGCCCGATCCCATCTGAAATGAAGTAATGGATAATATGCATTAAAAGTAAATCAAATATCACCAGAAAGTTATATGGCAAGTATGAACGTTGTTTGTAAATCATATAGAATAACCACATATATACTTCATACCACAGCTCAAGTAACTGATATTGAGCGTTAAGTCAATAAAAAAAAAAATAATAAAGGCAAAGATTATCAACCATTCAACAGGCTACACTTTGAGACTTCTGCCACCGCAAGACGGCCAGAAATAGACGAGTAAAATGGCAAAAGAAATGGCTCTGGTGAAAGTTACTGGTAGAAAAACTGACGCAATTGCCTTTGAATAAGCTTAAAATGTTATTCATGCACTATTTAACCCAAAAAAAAAGTTGGATTACCAATAAAATTCAGCCATATGTTATCTTAGGCTTTTGCAAATATGCTAGACATCAAAGAAGTTATTTGGTCTTTTCAATGTCTATATGGACGCATGAATGGATCCCTATTTGGGTTAATGAGGGCAATTGCCCCCACTAGAATTGAAACAAATAAATATATATGACATCTTTATAAATAATGAAAAGAATAGAAAGTGATTTTCAACTTTCAAGTAGGGTTTTTAGGATTAAATTTGGAATTTGTAGATTTAGGCTTAGCTTATAAATATCTATTATTTTAGTTACAGCTAGGTTTTGGATGTTGAATATTTGACATTTTGAAATATTGACTATAGTGATTTTCTCCCTCTATTGATCCTTTCCGTTTTCTGCCTTCCTTTTTTCTTCTTACTTCTCTGTTTCTGATTTTCACTCTGAGCCAATAAAGCTATTAAAGCAGCTTAATTTAAATTATATCCGATACAATCATAAATCATAATATGCATATATTTGTACAAAAAACATCTTATAACTAAATTTTATATTGTCTATATCTTATTCAAAGTTAATGCAATTACACATAATAAATACATGTTTGCATATATAATATTATTTCTTGTTGTACCCTATCGCATATGCATCCTAATTTGCTAAAAAACTTCTATTATTGTGTTTGTATCTTATGAATGTGCCCCATATCCATATCTGAGCTTCCTAGGATGGATAAAAATAAATAAGAGTAGAGAGAAACTGAGAAACAGGCCAAAGAATCAAAAGGGGGAACAAGTTCTCAAAACTCAAATCTCACTTCATTATAGCATTGTATTCCTACTACTAACTCCGTATGAGGTAAAGTCCCCTAGTTTTTGGACAATGCACCTGTTTCCAATTTCAACTTCACTAGGAGGGGCTTTATACGAAGGCATAAAATCACTCCTTGTTTTTTTAGCTTAACTGTTGGACTAAAAACCAAAAAAAAAAAAGGGCGGAAAACAAGAGAATCCTAGGGAGAGCGAATTCTCAATACTCAAATCTTCGCACATAATAGCTTTGTAATTCCAAGGTATCCCATAGGAGGTAACGTCCTCTAGTGTTTGGAGAAAGCACCAATTTGCAATTCCCCTCCCGCTAGGAATGGAGCTTCAGAGGAAAGTAAAGGATCATCCCTGTTTTGTAGCTTAACCGTTGGACTAAAAAAATCACCGTAATACAAAACTACCAAAAATGAATATAAGACAGGTTTTATAGGCTACTACCAAACCTAACACAGAAAAAGCATAATGATTTTATCAAATTATAACAAATAAATTTTGTGAATGCCAAATGCTGCAAGGTGTACAGCATGAAGCAAACCATACCTAACAAGCATCAACTCATTAACAGATCGCCACATTCCACGCCCCACATCTTTTGCAGACAGCTCTCTTGCACTTCGCCCATGCCACAACTCTTTAACAATGTATCGCACTTCCTCAACATCAACCTACAGGTAATGGCAAAACGAAATGGAAGAAACAGAGACTTGAAGAACAAAAATATTAATCTGACATAGAGCATGGATAAAAATATTAATCTAACATAGGAATGGTTTCCCGGACAAGGGAAAAAAGAATGGCGAAACAATAGCAAGCTGCAGGATCTGAATATAATGGTTAACTAACAGCCCGCCTTATAAGAGATTTAGGAACAACGTTACTGACCCTAACTTATCAGAACTCTAGATTTCTTTTTCTTTTTCTTGAACAAGTGACACGAGATTTTAATCATATAATAAAAGGATAATTATTTGATACATCGACAGTGGAGTTTTTTAACTCTACATGCGGGTTAAAAGACTGCCACATATCTTTTTTGTATATTTAAAAAAATAAAAAATAAATAAATGAGACATGTGGCAGTTTCTTAACTTCACTTGGGGAGTTAAAAAACTCCACCGTTGGTGTACTAGATAATATTCCATAATAAAAACATATATATAATATTTTAAAAAATTTTAAAGAGCAGGTTAATCATTGCCTATTAATTTTTCAGCCTGGTAAACTGATTCCGTTCTGCTACTAGGGTTCCCAACTTTCCCTTAGCTCTAGCAATACGTTTTCTTATCAAAAGATGCTAAAGCTATTTTAATCTTTGTTACTCTGTTAACCGGCTTCATGTCCCCAAACTTTTATTTTGATCTTAATTTACTCTATTAGTGGAAGAAAATTATATGT
>JBBYHM010000006.1:8205824-8236323 GCA_038381775.1 Adansonia rubrostipa
TTTATTTAAAACCTACCTAGTATATAAAATTAGAAAGTCAGAATATTTTTTATCAAACTGAATAAGTAATCAATTTTTAAATTATAAAAGATAAATGATTTTTTTTATGAATGTATGTTCTCTTAAGATTTAAAATTAAATATAAAAATTAGATGGAGTAGATGGAGCATGCACATGTTCATGTTCATGTGCATGTGCCCTGTTAATTGATATTAAAAAAAATAAAATCAATAATCTAGAATATAATTTAGTTAATTTATATAATTATATTAATATTTAATAAATTTAAAATTTAAATTTTAATATTTATTATTTTTTATTCTCACAGATAACCTCTTGTAAAAAAAAAATAAAAAAAGAAAATAAAAATGAAAAGATAGATATTTGTTAAAAAAAAAAAGAAAAGAAAATAAAAAGAAAACAAAGATATTTGTGAATTGAGTAGTGGTTGGTTGGTGCATGGGTGGCAGACACGTGGTCCGTTATTAGTCCGATTTGGTTGGTTTAATATGTGTTAATCGGGTTTTAAATAAAATTTTTAAAAATTTAATTAAATATTTATGATATTATTTATTGTAAAATTAATATTTTATTTAAATTTAATTATAAAATATATAAAAATATTAATATAAAAATAATATTTTTATAAAATAATAATAATAAAATAAATTTTTAAATTGATTCGAATTTTATATGGTTGGTGGGCAAGATATTATATAAAAGAAGAAAAAAGAGAGAGAGGGTTAGGTGAGGTCAAAAACAAAAGTCAACAACACATATCTCCCCATACGTTCCTCTACTTATATACGTCGCTTTGCAAGGCTGCCTCTTCTTGATTTTCATCTTAATAGTTGGGCAGAAACAGAGGAAGAAAGAAATCAAATCAGTATTGAGCAATGGGTTTTGAGAAGATCAAGGTCGCCAACCCCATCGTTGAGATGGACGGTACTTCTTTTTCTTTTCTTTTAGATTCAGATTCAGATTTAATTTGCTTCGTTTCAGTATGTTAACGGTTGCTCTCAGATCTGGTCTTTTTCTTTGCTCTTTAACTCTTGTTTCTTTCGATTCAAATCATCACCAAACATTCCGATCTTTTTATAATCAACAGTTTCGGAAAACTAAAAGAAAAAAAAGAAAAAAAATACTGACAGTAAAATGAATCTGGATGCAAATTTTAAAAGCTAAAAGCCAAAACGTATTTTATACTATCATGACTTTATTATCTCAACCTCATATGTCAAATGCCTGTTTATTCATCATCTGTTAATTCGATTAAGTTGATTATTATACGATGTTTTTAATTAGCTCTACATCAAGTTGACTGGATTGGACTCAGCAGATTAATTGGACTCGGCAGATCTTTCATTAATATGGAGGAAAGATTGTCCAAAGTAACCTATCTTACTGCCATTTCATGGCTTATCGTGAAAACATAACTCTATGGAAAACAATAGTTTCTTAACATTTTATCAAGCATGTTGGGTGCTAGGAATATGCACATATATGTATGGCAAGGGATAGTGGTTAAGGTTTTTTTTTTTAATTAAGAGTGAAGGAAGGTATCATTGTGGTTTACGACAAGAATGCCACAGGGCTTTGGGTTTCAAGAATTTGACACTCTTGTACATTAAACCTTGCAATATGTTGCTTCTCTTGAATTGGTATAATATAGTCTTGTCTGTCCTATTCTGATCATCTCTGCTTGCTCATTTCTATGGCACAGGAGATGAAATGACCAGAGTTATCTGGAAATCAATTAAGGATAAGGTGATTCGTTGATCTACATGATGACATATATGTCTAATTTTTTGCCAAAAACTTCTAAGATTATTCTTGTGGGCTTAAAGTCCTTTGATTTTTGTGTAGCTCATTTTCCCTTTTTTGGAGTTGGACATAAAGTACTTTGACCTTGGTCTCCCACATCGTGATGCCACCGATGACAAAGTTACAATTGAAAGTGCAGAAGCTACTCTTAAGTACGTCTTAGTTATTTCTTTGTTATTCGTGAAGGATGAATAGTTCATAGTAATATTTAGTCAATGCTTTAGTTCCTAAATCTTCCATCTGACCCCATCTTCCTAGTGGCACACCCATCTGGCCATACTCGTTCCTTCTCATTTTCATCATTTACCATGATAGAAGTTTACATGTTATTGCTATTCTTGTTTGCATTTTTTTATTGCGAAATATATTTTTGATTGATTGGAGATTCTGCATCTTGCTCTTGCTTTTGGTACTGATGGCTGTATCTTTTAGTCAGATATGGTTCTTAGACCTTTGCTTTTTTTTTTTTTCCCCTGGTCAACATCATTATATTTTCTATTAAAATACGTGGTAACTTACTTGGGTCCATGTACTGGCATTGCGTTATCAGAGTTCTCCTGCTGATGTTTAGTATTTCTGTTTCTTATTTTAGGTACAATGTAGCCATTAAGTGTGCCACTATCACTCCAGGTATGCATGGCTGAACTTCTGAAGCTTGCATTTACTTGTTGAACTAGTTAAATTTGGATTCTTACTGGAATGGTAATATTCATCAAAGCTTGAAATTCAGCAAGTTCTAACAGTATGGTGTTGGTGGTTGCCAGATGAAGCTCGTGTTAAGGAGTTTAACTTGAAGCAGATGTGGAAGAGTCCTAATGGGACTATTAGGAACATTTTGAATGGTCAGCATTGATGCATTCATATCTTTCTAGAAAAAAATTTCAGTTATTTTGTGATGGCTCATAATAAGCTATTTTGGCTGGCGTAATCTTTCAGGCACTGTCTTTAGAGAACCAATTATTTGCAAAAATGTCCCTCGACTGGTCCCAGGTATTTAGTTTTTTCTTGATGCTGTAGTTGTTTATGTTTTATTTATTTACATTTATATGAGGCTACGCTGACTACTTGTCTCATCAGGTTGGACAAAGCCTATATGCATTGGAAGGCATGCCTTTGGTGATCAATATCGGGCAACTGACAGTGTCATTAAAGGAGCTGGGAAACTTAAACTTGTTTTTGGTAAATTTCTTTGCTTTATGTTTCCTGCATTCCTTTGCTTATTTTAATTGTTATTTGGTAATTTTCGATGCTTCCATCGCGCATAACTAGCTCATTTGGTTGCCATTGTTTGCAGTTCCAGAGGGACAAGGTGAGAAGCAAGAGTTTGAAGTTTTCAACTTCACTGGTGATGGAGGAGTTTCAATGGCCATGTATAACACAGACGAGGTCTGAATCTATAAATCCTTTGATATTCATGTTGTAGCCTAATTTGTTCTAGTTGTGTCTGATTTCTTTTGCTTTATGTTTGATTTGGTGATGAAGTCCATTCGTGCTTTTGCTGAGGCTTCAATGAACACTGCTTATCAGAAAAAGTGGCCTCTTTATCTTAGTACGAAAAATACTATTCTTAAGAAGTATGATGGAAGGTATGCAGCTTGCTTGATAAGTAAATTTTTTTAATGGTGCAAGCGCTTTATTTTTCAGTTTTGAATTCTATAAGGCATGTTTTTTTATTCAATGAAGATTTAAGGACATATTTCAAGAGGTTTATGAGGCTAACTGGAAATCAAAATATGAGGCTGCTGGGATATGGTAAGGGTCTTTCTGGTTTCAGTAACTTGAATTAATATTCTATATATTCATGTCAAATATTGATTCAGATGATCTAATTGAAGGTATGAACACCGTCTTATTGATGATATGGTGGCATATGCTCTTAAGAGTGAAGGTGGTTATGTGTGGGCATGCAAGAACTATGATGGTGATGTCCAGAGTGATTTCTTAGCCCAAGGTCTGTGACACAAAGTAGTATCAGGCAAAGAATGATACCCTCTTCAGCCACAATTTAATAAAGATTGAGGCCATAATGGCTTTAAAACTTGACTTGCATTTCTTGTGTGGTGTGTAAACTATATCGGTCTGGTAACTAAACCTGAATTGCTTTTTGCAGGGTTTGGATCTCTTGGATTGATGACATCTGTGCTGGTATATCTCATGTCAACAGTTTCTTTAACTTTTATTTTCTTATGTAGTAACTTTATATATAAGAAGCTACGGGTGTGTTTGGTGCAGAGAATAATGAAGTAGATAAGATTAAATAGGATAAGGAAGTGAATTGGATTAGCTAATATCTATCCTCAAAGATGGAGAGCAGGGCTGAATAATTTTATAACAGTAGGATATGATGATTTTTTTTTATTATATCTATCATCCTATCCCATAGGATTAATAAAATACCTCCCCCCTTTTTCCATTGTCTTTACTCATTCCATAGGAGGATGATCAGTTATATTCTGTCTTCCTCTTAAGATGAATACTGAACGTGGGATGACATAAGTTTGATACTATCCAACCCATCATCCTTTGCACCAAATGTACCCTACTTGAGAATGAATTGGCTTGTGTTTCAGGTTTGCCCAGATGGAAAGACAATAGAAGCAGAAGCTGCTCATGGTACTGTCACTCGACATTACAGAGTTCACCAAAAAGGTGGTGAAACCAGCACAAACAGCATAGCATCTATCTTTGCTTGGACGCGTGGGCTTGCACACAGGTAGTGATAACTTTTTTTTCCTTTTCCGTGTTGGTACTGAATGAAATTATTTAAATTTTTTACTGGAACTACTACTAAGAATCCTAATTATGTTCTTTACAGGGCAAACTTGGATGAAAATCGTAGGCTCTTGGATTTCACTGAGAAACTAGAGGCAGCTTGTATTGGAGTTGTGGAATCTGGGAGGATGACCAAAGATCTTGCACTTATCATTCACGGCTCCAAGTAACTATTTATCAAGCATGTTTTATGCAATTTAAATGATAGGAGCTTACAGTTTATGGTCTATTAACTTGCAAATGAATCCAAATACGAAGCAGATGTGTCTCAGTGGATACTTTTGTTGTGTGTTCACTTTGCATTCATGTATATATGTGTTATACAGAATATGGTTTTGACGTTTCACATGAATGCTGCAGGCTTTCTAGGGACCATTACCTGAACACTGAGGAGTTCATTGATGCTGTGGCAGAAGAGCTGAAAGCAAGACTTTCTGTCGGAGCATAAATTTGAACATGGTAACTACACCTAACCTGGCTTGCTACTGAATGACCAAGTTCTTTGTGCTTGTTCCTTGAAGAGACCATTTTATTGCGAAGATAAAACATAATAGATAAACTTATATGTGTAATTGTCAAAATTCCCTGGCAGATTGTACATTTCAAATAGATGTTTTTTTAACTGGGGTAAATATGGCATATATTATCTTTATAGCTTGTTTCACGCATGATATATGGATGGAGAAAAGTGTAGTTCTAATTAAGCAAGGTGAAATGTGACTTGATAGAATAATGTGCTAAGGAAGTTAGGCATATGTTTTAAAGGAGCCTCGTCTAGGAGTATGAGTGGTTTCAAAGTCCTTGGACTTTAAGATATTTGTCATAATGCATTCCTTGTCAATGTTTCCTTAGTCATTACTTGTAATGTTTGCGATATATTTTGTGTTGCAGGTCCAAAATGGCAAGGGTTGAGAGCTCTTGTTGATGCTTTTGCGGGTTTGCAGGGAAATAATAAAGGCGTCACTGTGGGGGCGTGAATGAGGGTGGTGAGGGATGTCATTAGATGACTTTAATTGCCATTATTAGAACACACTCTCTCACTTTCTTGATTTATTTCATTATGTTTAAGGATTTGATTTATGTACACTATTTAAAGGATGTGGATTTTGATTCAATCAGTCGTGACAGTCAAGTTGCGACCATATGATGCAGCCAGATGAAAAAATATGGAAATGAAATTGGATAATGACCTGACATTATCTCATTGAAATTTAATCTATATTCTATCCTTCCCTTTGGTAGCAAATATTGAAGTTTCTCTTCGAGTAATTTAGTGGTACAGGTAAACTTTTGTGCTTTGTAAAGGTAAAGAGGGTATCAAAATTTGAACCAAATATTTCAAGTACTTGAAAACAAAATTGGAACCAGCAGAGCAAAACTGAAAGACATTGGAAAGAGTATCAAAATAAAGGATTTAAATAGAAAGCCAATTGCTGGGAAAGGCTTAAGGTCTTAGACAAGCATATGCTGGTGATTGATAAAAGGTATCGGCCCAACGGCAAGAACTAGGAAACCAAAAACGTGTGGATTGCTAGACTCGTATCGGGATGTGGACTGCATTGCTGGGGGACTTCCGCGGGAATGCCAAGTCGAATGTATGCAATGTACTTGATCTGTTATTTCTGCTAGTGTTCAAAAGTTGCATTATCTCTTTGTTGGAGCTAGGAAGGAAGAGTTGGAAATCCCAAAGATGTCATCTCCGTACGGGGTCAGCAACTTTCCCTCCATTCTTACTGGTTGGTGGACAGATGAGGAAACTGTTTTAGTGGCATGCAGCCATTGTCTGCCTTAACGTAAGTTCAATGAGGCGGAGAAATCAACCACACAAAACTCGATGTTCTCCTAAATTAGTTCAATGGTGCACACTGCACAAGAGGGTGACATTCCAAGGATGGGTCCGAATAGTGTTGTCATAAGCTCAGACAGTTTGTTTGGAGGTGGTAAAGTCTTCTTTTTCTCAACTTCAAATGTTAGTGGTCCTTAGAGGAAAACATAAAGGGCTGAACCGTTATCTTTCAGGACAAGAGGTATGAATTTGTTGCAACATTCAGTGGTTACGTGCAAAGCCCGAAGATGACTTTGCCCCCTTAACCGAAAAATCCTTATCAAAGAACATGATCCCGTCTTGAGCAGTAATAGTAAAGACAGCCACAAGACCAGATGGTTGTGGTGTTTGCTGAGATGCCTTGCTTGCTTAAGGTTTCTAAGATAGCCTTGCGGTGTAAATGGATGATATTAACAGGCCCTAAATAGATATATTGGCTTGGGACACCTTTAGTTAGGTCATAATAACGGCATCTTCCTCATATTTTAAGGCTTTTTTTTTCTTGGTGGGACGGGGCGGGGGTACCAAGGTTTTCTAATTCTCTTCCAAGATGGTCTCCTTCAAAATACGCTGGCTTGAAGTGCCTGCCTATTCTAGTTAGGTAATCCAGAAGGTCTTTGGATGACAATTTTCAAAGGTTGTATGTAATGTACGGTTTAAAATGTCGTTGCTCAAAAAACTTAGTAAAAAGGGCTAAATTGTTAATGTGAAAAGTACATATAACATAACAAAACCATACAACAGTAGCAGAATAATGTTTGTAATCATACGCAGGCAAAGCTCGAAAAAATAATAGTTCTCAGCAAAACCCCGCAATATAAAAAGGCAGATACTTCTAAGTACTTTATTTTATTTCCTATATATAAAACACGGGTAGCCTTACCATTGCAGCACCAATATCAGAGGAACTTTGGCAGGCAGGCAACTCTCAGATATCTTCAGGGCCATTAATTTCCTAGTCATCAAGAACACGATAGAGTTAGTAAATCAAAACCAACCTGATATGTAATGTAATGGCAGCAACAAGGAAGAGACAATGCATGCATTCAAATATTTACCTTGTTCTCAATTACAGCTCCATCAGGAATCTCCAACTTTACCCCGGGTTTGGCAGCAATAATCACTTTCCCCTGAAAACATATATCCATTACAAACAGAGTTTAAAATTCTACACACAAACACACAAACACACATAGCACATGCTTATCCATGTTTCCTCGATGCCATCGTTGCAAACGTGGGCAACAATCACTTTCCAATTTTACTACATCATATTAAGACACCATAACAACCCAAATGTTGATAACATCCCTCAAGATTATAAAATTGGAGAACCATCACGCTATGCACCAATAATTTATAACCATTTCTATAATTATCATTTACTTTCACAAAATTACTTGCTGTAACTTTATTAGAGACCTAGGCCAGAACTGTTCAGGAACTAACTGATATTTTAACCTATATTTTCATCAAAAGGGTCCAAAATAGTGGGAATTCTACTAAAGTTAATTTCAAAGACACCACATACAATCAGGACAACATTCAATCTCACAAAAAAATGGCAACTAATTGCTTACTATGTATTAGCCCATTTCAAAGTAAAGGCAAAACCTTAAAACAATACAACTTGCTAAACAACAGTGGCTGTGTAAAATACCTTGAGAACAATGCCAGCACCAAACCAAACATCACCGGTCACCTTAAGGCTATCAAGATCAATGATGCTTGGGATTGACTTGAATCGACTTAAGAAGTTACCAAACTGTTAAGCAAATTAAAATATATATATATATATACATATATATATATATATATATATATATATAAAGGTCATTATGGATATAGCATCTGTATGAAAGCGCAAGATCAACAGGACAAGTACTCACCTTCTTGAATTCAGGCCCCAATTCAATGGTTGGGTTTGTAGGATTTGCTCTATTTTTATTCCGGACAACAAATCCATCAACTAAGGTATAAAGGTCAGACTGCAAAAGAAAATACGAAGATGTGTTAAGGAAGCTTCATATTATCATCCAGGATTGCAGTGTCAGGGGAAGGAAATAACCTGAACAAGAAGCAAATCTGAAGTTGCTTTCACTGGAAGGAATCGCGATCGAGGTACGTTGATACCAATAGCATTATCAAAAAACTTGTTCACATGAAGAAATAACACAGTTAGACCAATTTCTCAACATTTTAATACATCATAACAATAATAGGTAGAGTTTATACCCTAATTGCTGCACCAGCTGCAGTTTCCAGTTGAAGAACTTTGATTCCATTGACCTCCTGCAGCCAATTTTATTTTTTGAAAATCAGAATTCTACCAGAGACAACATAGTTAAGAAAAAGATACAAACCTTCGGGTTTGGAATGATCTCCATCTTGAGTGCATCAGCCTCCACGAGCCTCTTAATTGCATTCAGGTTCACCCACCTGTAACATAAATCATTAGTGCTAAGCCTACGAGCAGTTACAATATTTAAGGCAGTTTGACTTACAAATTATTAGTATTGAAAATTTTGAACTTTTCTATAGACTTGAATTCGTTGACCTGTTACAAAGAGAGAATCATGTCAGCCAAAAACCTGCTGAATGTTATCTTTGTCAGTGTTTCAATGTATGACGCTGATGCAGAACAAACTATCTAAAATGAAATTTGAGACAGAATCCAAAAATATAAATTAAAAAAATCTCCAAAAGCACAGTAGAAACACCAAAATCTCAAAATAATCACATACCAAATATATATATATAAAAAAAAATCTGTCTCAATATATCATAATCCCAAAGCTCAAATATTTCATAATCCAACCTACCAGAAACTGAAATAACGTAGGTATTTATAGGTAAACTCTATACGACAGAACAAACTCAGAATCCTAAATATAACCTTAAAGCCTGTAAAATACAAATTCACTTTTGAAGAATATGAGGTGGCTGGCACTTCATTTGGAGAATAAAGAAGAAATAGATTACTACTAAAATTTCCCATTGTTATTTTTTTTTTCTCTTTCAGAAAAGAAATTTAAATAAACCCTAAAAAACTACAATGGAAATAATTGTATCTTCTTACATATGAAAATTATTGATTATAATATATCTATAAATATACATATCCAGATTAAAATATGCTTGTGTAATGAAAAAACATATTTATACTTTATTCAAAGTAAACATGGCCCTAATAATCGTTTATAGCATTCAGAGATCCAAAATAAGGAACAAAAGAAGAATGGTACCACCGTACCATAAAACAACTAAGTGGCATGCACTGTCCTCGAAACCTGTACCACAACCCAACATGTACCATACTTCTAGTTACAATATTTCTACCTGCATCCCTCATTTTCTTCTCCCCTGCCAAGGTATCTTTATCTAACTTTGGCATAAGAAATATATCACCACCACCATTCAAACAGTTAGAACAAATCCTGTTAAATTCATGGCAATCGGTACCACCATCCAAACAATTAGAACAAATCCTGTTAAATTCATTGCAAAAGAAGGATCATTCCTGTCTGCCATCCATTCTCATCTCACCCTAAGAAGATATCTTCTGTCAAACTTTATCATCAAAGATCTACCAATACCTCGGCTGACAATAACAAAACTCATTTTCAAGCAGCCATGTCTAAGGTTCCAGAAGTTAGCTAATACAAATTTCTCATATCATTGCCATTGCCAATCAAGTTTTCTTTCCCTCTTCCTTTTAAGTCTCCACCTCTCTTCTCTTCTTATACCAGCAATCAAAGATACCGTCTTCTGACTATGTTAGTAAACATCCATAAGTAACACCACAATCGATGAGGACAGAAAACATCATCAAGCAGCAATGGTTGACACAATCACACAGATACCATTGGCTATCATGCTGTGTTAGAATCAGCACATTGGGTCAATAGCCCAAAGCAAGCACCAGCATATTCTATAAAATTTTTAATTTTTCTCAATTTCGACTCTACTAGAAAATTGATATTATTCTGGTTCGTTTTATGCCACTAAGCCTGAATTTGCAGTTTTGGAGTTGTTAAGTCTTGGTAGTTTCAACTTTCAAGTCATGAACCTCAAGTCCTTGTAGGAATAGGATTTTAGAGGCAAAATAGCATCAGGATAAGAAAAGGGGTTGCATCAAATTGCAAAAAATCTAGTGATATGGTCAGCAAGAACTAGTTATTTTGAGGTTTGATCGGATGATGAAAGAAAAGAAGGCTTTGGCCGTTGGTTTATAAATGGAAGGCTTTTTGAGCAGACAAGGAATATGGGCAGCAAACACCACCTTACTGCTCAAATTACTTTTATATTACGGGAAAGTATCAGAACAACTCCTAAACATTGATTTCTTCATTCAACTTAATGACGTACCATTCTCTTTTACAAATCCTAACTGTTAACAAATATTTCTATCTCTGCAACCAAGTTAACCCTACACTTAGCAAAAACTCCCAACTTTCTCTTTGTTCAATGGTACTCAGTCTTGTAGTTGCCGTATCACTAAAACTAATTTTACCAACCACCCCATAGAACTTCAACTTTCTTACGAAAATCTACTGACAGTGATAATGTAGTAATAACATCCCCAATATAATTAGAAGTATCTTATCATAGGTGGCAAAACCGAGCACCACCTAGCAGTCCAATTGCCCTTTGAACTATGGTCAAATTCTAATATTAAAATCACATGATCTCTGTTAAATTAACAAAGTAAAGTTAAAAGAAAATTGACGTGGAAGAATAAATAGCAAAACAAGAAATAGACAAACAAAGATGGAGAAACAGATAACTTACATGTTCATCGGGGACTTGGGCAATTTCAAGGAGCTGAATCACACAAACAAATAAAAGGGTGTTAATGTTGAATTTCATTCTTTTCTCTTGAAGAGAAAAAAATTTGTTGCATACTAATAGGAAAATACTTGTTTTCTTTCTCAGTTGGCGGTTCACCGTTAAGCATTACAAAGCTTACTATCATGATCCCTAAAAAAATATATGTGAAACAACTGGCTAAAAACAAAAGCTTAAGCTGGAAATTCTTCCAAATTAACTCCAATAAGCCTCTTTGCTGCAGAAAGCACTCCAGGTTGTTCAATATTTAATAATGATAAGGAGATTATGGTAGAATTAATACTGTTTTTAATATTGAGTAAAAAGCAATAAGAATTATTATGTTTTCTACAATTGGAAAATATTTCAACAAAGTTTTAGAAATGCAATATGAGATTTTTCATGCATTTGGTTTGCCAGGTCCTCGTTGTAAAAACATGTGAGACAATAATTCTACTCCAAAATCGTATCTATGGTGCTTATAAAAAAGATAGGAAGCATATCTTCACAGATACACTTCTGCTTAAGAAAAGGAGGGAGGATTGAAAGATAAATTCTAAAAGCATTGAGAGATAAATTCTAAAAGCAAATAAAAATTCATTTCATACCTGAACTTTTCCTTCATAAGAAATAAGAGTACCACCCTTCACATCAGCTAAGGTTTTGGGTGTAACCTACATAAATAAAAGAAATATAGCAAAACCATGGAGCTAGGAAAACTACACAACACAGCTTACAATTCTCTTCATGTACCTCCATACAATATTCATTCTTGTTTTGGATCAAATGGTTTAAGATTTCTAGAGCACCAGTCAAGGACTAAAACTGCCAAAAAAAAACTTGTGTGCGTTGTGTAACTAACAACTAGAAAGCAGAGTTCACTGGAAATCAGAATGAGGATACTCAAGTCAACGATAGCACCCAAGTTGTCTGAGTTGGCAATAAACACATACTCCTTGCCCTGTAATGAAAAATGAAACACAAATAAATTACAAAAAAGAAAGAAATACATCAAAGGTTTTTGAAAAAATTAAACAAAACAAAAATCACACCACATCAGAGCTACA
Source organism: Adansonia rubrostipa (assembly GCA_038381775.1). Classification (NCBI taxonomy): domain Eukaryota; kingdom Viridiplantae; phylum Streptophyta; class Magnoliopsida; order Malvales; family Malvaceae; genus Adansonia; species Adansonia rubrostipa. The sequence continues at coordinate 8,218,140 of JBBYHM010000006.1, forward strand.
ACCTGTGATAAGAAAGCATCAAGCTTGCCACTGTTCAATAGAGATGGGAACACATCGCCATGGCCAGGAGGATACCTTCATGCAGAAAAATAGTTCTTGTAAAATGATTACCACCAAATAAGCAATTAAAAAATATAATCAAAATCTCCAACAATAATTCTCAAACGCAATCACTGCATGAAATGAATATATCAAAAACAGTGGGAATAAACAAATCTTGTCATTGTGAACCATCCAAGTGACTGCAATGATAGAACATTTTAGAAACTATAGTCAAAATATTTAGATGAATCAGTCCTATGACTTCATCAACCACTACATCTGTACAGAATCCAGTCAAAATGTTAACATAGAAGGAAAAAAATCCTATACTTCATTTTCAAAATTTGATCCTCTTCAACCATCCTGTGAATATCTTAAACTATAAGAGTAACACACATCACTTAACATAAAATTCTTATAATATTATAGCTCATTTTGTTTAAACAACAAACACAACTAGCACTTTCTTAGGAATGGCTTATGGCACAGATTAGAATGCCCTAAAAAATTCTGAAATTCTAAATATTAATGCCACATGAATTCCCCATACTTTCTTGAATAAAAAACTAACCACTTAAATTTTATGATACATCCATCCCTTTGGGAACCACTTCAAAGCTTCAAAATATTACAAAGTTCTTACAATGATAAGATGCAAATGGTCAATTCAAATTATGCTACAAAGTCAAAAAAATAATAAAAACTATCTATGGTGATTCATAGCTGATACTGAGGGCATATGAAATGAGTCCCACAGATGAAAGTAGAAACTTTCAGGTCACTGAACTTGCTGTTCATCTTCAGCTACAAGTTACCATTTATCCATGCCAGGCTGGCCCTTTCATGGCAATGGAGTGACTAAATTAAGTGAAAAGAAGTAAATAAAGAAAGAGTTTACCATCCATCCTTGCCGTGCTCGCCTTTGCATGGTAATGGAGTAAAATCTTCAGCAACCAGACGAGGGTATTGGCTCTATGCAAATCCAAGAAATGAGGGGAGAAATTAGAGAAACGAGAATACAAGTAAAGGATCTATCTCTCAAGTTGTCGAATCTAAATTGAATCTACATATGCTGAAATTTGAAATCACCAACCTGATTAAAAGTATGAATCTCAATGTTTGAGTTGGAATACTTGTTGATAATCTGCATTGAACAATAGTAATAAGAAATTAGATCCAATTTTTAACAAAGATGAAGATAAATATGTAATGTAGAATGAGGAACCTTCAATGTGTCATCATGGGTGTTGAAGGAGTTCATCAGAACCAACGGAACATTGCATCCATATTTGGAATTAAGATGCTGAGCAAAATATATATGAAAACAAAACAAAAAAAAAATTTTAGCTTCATTTGATTATATAAAAGGAACAAAAAGGGAAAAAGGAAAGGAAATCAACAACTTATGACCTCAATCTGAATAACAATCAGGTCAAGAAATGTCAAGCCATTGCGAACTTCAATGACGGATCTGTTTTAAATTTTTGAAAAGAAGAGAAGAATTAGATGAATTAGTGTATGAAGGTAAAATAGATAAGAGTAAAAGAGGAGGATTAAGAAGAAAAGGGGGGGCCATACTTGGGACCAGTACATCCCATAGTGGTTCCCAGACCTCCATTAAGCTTTAAGACAACAAGTTTGTCCAATAGCTTCTTGGATTCAGCAGGATCTACAATTACATATGGTGAGAGCTGATGAAATCCAACATTTTTTTTTCTGCTGGTTTTGGTATTTTGAATGGATGAGATTAAGATTATATTAGATAAGATAAATACCCAGAGGAGTGGGAGCCAAGGCGTCATAAGGAACAACCACCTCATCAGTTGGTGTTTGGATCTTACTCCATTCTATGTGCTGCGCTTCTCCACTTTTATTTGACATTAATTTTCAATATCAGCTAACAGAAAACAAATAAAATAGAATCGACTTAACTAATAATAATAGAAATTATACCTGAGATAGCGGGAGACAAGATTGATGAATCCGTTTTTCTCACTTTCACTGAGACATAAATCACAGATTGCTTTGATATTACTTCTAATAATTCATTAAAATGCAATACAATACTCGAGTGAATGATGAGAGAAAAGAAAAGAAAAGAAGGAAACCTGATTTGAGAAAGAGAAGCAACGGTAGATTTGAGTTGTTCCAGCTTTTCCATTGGAAACGATAACAAGAAGAAGAAGAAGGCTGCTATAACAGTATTAGATCTATCAATCTCACAATTCAACGAAACCAAAAAACACAGAGGAAATCAAAAGAAAAGGGGAAAAGGAATCAGAAAAATAAACACAGACAGACAGAGAGAGAGAAAGAGAGAATCTTACAATGGGCGGTGTAGTTTTTTCTGTCACCTTCAAAATACAGCTTCTAAGCCCGTAATAATTTATATTACGCATATATGCATTCCAATTTTTTTTATATAAATTTAAAAAAAAATAGAAAAAGGAAGGCAATGGTATTCATCACAGAAGCATGACAATTGACCTGACTTTTTGTCTCTCCATTATTTTAATTAAATTAATTGTATAAAATATAAAAAAATTAAAATTAATATAGCAACATTTTATAATTTTAGAATTTAAGAAAAATTTTTTATTATTAATATTAATCTATTATAATTTAGAAACAATTAGTTTTGCAATTATTAAAATTAAAATGATAAATTTTCTACTTTTTTTTTTGTTTAAATCAGTTTTGGATTTCATTTGATTAGACCAAATTCAATAATTTTTACATATAATTTTAATTTTTTATTATTTTTATTTAATTAAATTTGTAATTTTTGACTAACTTAAATTTATAAAATTGCTCTAAAAATAGTAAACAGAATACCAGAAATTTTAATTTAATGACAAAGAAAAGGAACAGTAGTTTTTTCTACTTTTCTTTATTCTATTATTATTTTATAAAATTATTCAATTTAACATTTTAAATATTTCTTTATAAATAAAAAAATTTACACAAAGCAAAAGTATTATCATTCGAATATATTATATTTAAAATTCAAAGTCCGTTGAGAAAAAGGAAAAACAAAAAAAAAGTGTTACCAAAAATTCTTTGCATTCTTTTCCTTCAAAAAGAAAATTTAAAATTCTTTTGACCTTTTGTTTAATTGGGGTTCTAGAGGGAACAAAAACTATGGACGAATGCGAATCCAACAGCAATTGGAGATGAGAAAGCGGTGGAACTAACGGGTGGCGTGCCCTTTACGAAAAGGTGACACGTCACTCGCGGCATCTTCCTTGGCCTTTTTATCTCTTTTATCAGAATATTCCCTGCATGTACTTCATGCTGCCCAAAATACCATACATGATAACGCTAAATAAATATTTTTAATTTTTATATTTATCACTGAATTTAATAAATTTAGATATGGGTATATTTTTATCATATTTAATAAATATATAAATATTATAATAAACACAGCAGACGCCTAAGATTTTTTTTTTGAAGTAACCTAAGATGCATCAGCCATAGTTTGCAATTAAAGTCATTAATTGCATGTCCTTAATTTGCTGATTTGATAATTTAATCCTAATCGTGCTCGGTTGTAGATTTCCATTTTAATTAGATGTTTTCGAGTATACCATCTGAACTATAAGTTCATTTTTTTTTTAAAGAATTCCTTGATCAAGTTAGATATGTGAGCCTAAGTTTTTTTTTTTTTTTTCGCCTCAAAATCTAAATAATCTAATTTATAAATAATATTTTTATTTTATTAAAAAAACTTTTGTTAAATATATATTTTTGATTATGAATAAAAAAGAATTAAAGTTTTTATTAAATTGTTTTATTTTCAAAATTCTAATTTTTAAAAGTAAAATTTTCTGAGAAAATAAAAAAGAGTTAAATTTATGTTAAATTTATTTATATTCACATTTTTAATTTTATATTAATAGACAAAAATGATAATTATTGTTCATTGAATTTCTAATTTGATAATTTAAATTTTTTTTACTAGTAATAAAATCTATCCGGTTTATAACAAAAATAATCATTATTATCCCTGAATTCAATTTTCCCATTGTAACTAGTGTTAATAAGATTGATCCCATTTATAAATAATAATTTTAATTTATTAAAAGATTATTGTTAAACAAATTTATTTGAGGATGATAAAAAATTAAGGTTTATATTAAATTGTTTTATTTTATTAACAATAAAAAGTAAATAAATTTACCCAAAAAATAAAAAAAGTTAAAATTTATGTAAATTTCTTTATATTATAACTTTTAATTTTATGTTAATATTAGTAATAATAAATATTATATTAATTTGATATAACTTACCTCGCAAAATAAATTTTATATGTCAATATAAATATTGTTAATAAATACTTTATTAATTTATAAAACATATTATTGTATATATTTATAAAAATATATAAAATAATAAGAGTTTATGTGTGACACGCCTACAACAAATATTGTTGAAATGAACACATATGTCAAAACGAGTTAAGGCAAAAGACAGACCATAATCATCCTTTTTGTTAAAAGCATACTGTTCTCATTTTATTTTTTGTTTTGCTTTGTTTTGTTAAATCCCAACTATAATGTTAATTCCTCAATTATTTTTGTTGAATTCCGAAATACATTTATATTAACATAATATTTGAAATCATACTGGAGAAAATCAGCAAGCTCACTGCTGGCGCTATATTGGAAAAAAAATCAAAAAGATGTATCCGATGTTGTACAACTGCCTAATTTGGTCGCAGCAAAATTCGATGTGAATCATACAATGTCATTAGACTATAATATACAAACATGTGAATCTTAGTTTTCAAACAAATGAAAATAAAACAAAAAGAAAAATCAACATACATAAAAAGTCTACTTATGTGTTAATCTAGAGCCAAGGGGAAAAACTGCAAGATTCTAGATTAGCAAGTAAGAAATGAGCCTCACTTTCTCGAGGGTCAAATGCTTGTGAAGCTTGCTATAAAACCATTAGCATATTTCAGGAAAAGCTAATACATTAGGAAAACTGTTGACGGTTTTCAAAGCCTCTGATGAGATTCTATAAGCAATGAATTTAGCATGATCTGAACCGCAGCCTCATAAATTGCTCCATCATAATGCATACCATCATATGTACAATGTGGCCCACAATTCCAAGTTAAAGACTGGATGTCCAACAATATTAGAGGGCCACCGGTTTGGCGCAACAGCTTGCTATCGCCAAGTGCTCTATCATAGGCATGCCACATTGCATCACTCATCTTCTCCTTCTTCTCCTGCGTATTCAACATCCCATTGATCAGCATTGGAATACCAAGCCAAAACAAATGGGGTGACTTGATGGAGACAGAACTGGTGACCGGTCCATTCATGCCTAACTCAGGTGAAAATGGTAATAAAGAAACCACAGAACTTTTTAACATTCGCAAGGCGAATTCATAATCAGAAGCATTGCTGACATGAAGCATATGCCATAGGCCAGCCCCCATGACCACAACATCAGGGTAACTCTTTTTGGTCGTAAAATTCATCATTGAGTTGGTCAAATTCAAAACATAAGGCGCCCAAAGAAAATCCAATTTCATACCAATTTCGTCAACTAAAATGTTGTAATCACTACGCCTCTTAAACAAAGCAGCTCTAGCCGAATCCATGCGTTGGGCTTCGGAACCTAAAATCAAATTTAATAACGAGAGGGTGAACAATCGAGCTTGCGAATCACCTGCAATCACAACCCAGGAGTTGTTTAGCAAGTCGGAAGCATCGGATTTAGACAACTTCTGAAAGGAGCAAGCGTTGACCTTTGGGGATTTGGACCAATCCCAGCGTTTGTCATAAAAATCGAGGGAGGAAGAGAGGTTGTGGGTGCTGTTAAAATGGTGAAGAGAGGCGTTGGGCTTGAGCTCCCAAGAAATGTCGTTAACCAGATTGATGCAAGAAGAGCGGTGATCAAAGACAACAACAGAAGAAACGGAGGTAACAAAATTCGAAACGGAATGGAAATAGGGAGTCAAATGGACGCAAACAACCAGAGTAATGAAAAGGGCGCCACTGGAAAATGGCAACTTGTTTCGGCTTAAATGCCATCCACCCATTCCCATTAGAACCAACAGTACCACGCAAGCCGCCGCTGCTCCCAACTGCACTGTCCCTAAGATCATCATCTTCTTCTTTTCATCCTTTTTCTTTTGCTTTCCTCAATCATATTCAAAGATCTGAGCATTTCTTATAATTCCCAGTGAATTTTCTTTTGCTTTTTTCTTTCTTATTCTTAATAGGCTACTCAACAACGCCAAACTGAAAGGAATAGGACAACCGCAGCTTCATTTTCATTTTTTTTTCCTTTTTTTTTTTTTACGATCACTAATTGTTTGCTGTATTTACTAAATCTGAAATTTCATGGATTTTTTTTAATCTTTTTCTTCTCATTTTAATTTCTTTCTCTCGCGGGAAATCCTCTGTAAAATAAAAATTAGAAGGTGATCCTCACTTAGAGGTATCCATCCAGTTGGTATGTTTGGATTTAATTAAAAATACATTTTATTGTTTAAAAGATAGAATAAATAATTTAATTAAAAAAATTGAAACCACACGAATAAATCAGACAATGAACATGTGATTCTTCTTTGGTTAAAAATATTATTCTTCTCTAGTATTATTATTTGCCCTTCGTTTACCCTTAAATTTTTTTTTAAAAATATTAATTTTTTATAATTTACACATAAAATAAATTTTATATTTGATATAAATTTTATTAATAAATATTTTATTAATTTTATTTATTTATAAATATATAATTATAAAATTTAAAAGTTTATAAAAAAATAAAAATTTATTCGTGATGCATATAACAACAAATAAAATATGAGTTTATAAAAAAGTGGCAAACAAGAAAAGGGAAAAAGGGATTAAATAAAAAATTTTAAATAGTTTAAAAAATTATGTAAATAAATATTTTTATAAACTATTTAATTTTTTAAACATTAATTTAAGTTATAATATAAATACTATTTACTTGACTATTTATATATAATGAAGAGAAATTAAAAAAAAAAGAGCAGTGAAAAATTAAAATTTTAAAAAATTAAATAAAAAATTATATTTAAAAATTAAATTGTCGTTACTTATTTTTTGTTGAATTTATTTATATAAAAAACGAAAAAGGAAAAAAAATGAAAAAGAAATAAAAGATACTGATAAATGTTAGCGGCTGTAGCGAGCTGATGAGACATATTATGACATTTAACAACGTATTAGCAAAAGGATTTAAGGAAAACTGCAATTTAATAAGATTGTCAGATCAAATTATTATTAAAGTTCGTAAGTGCAAAAGTTTTGGGATTTGTGTGTTATTTACTCCTAATATTATTAAATTCTTTTCTCGATTCTTTTTCTCTTCGAAAACAGAGCGCATCTCCTCTCAATACCTCCTAAACGCTGCCGGCGTCGGTGGCCTCGCCGCTGGTATCTTCCATTCTGGTTTCGACGGCGGCAATGGAAGCACAAAAGTATGTATGGGAAGGGGCGATTCCTCTTCAGATCCATCTCCACGAATCCCAAGTCACCACTTTGCCTCCTCCTCCTCCTGCTCTGGTCAAACTCTTTTCTTTGTCTTTTTCTTTTTCCTTTGATTACCATTGCTTTGCTAATTCTAAACTATTTCAGATCTTAGCTCCACGAATCGGATATTTGCCGCTGTTAGCTCCTTTGATTAAGCCTTATTTTAGCAGCACACTTCCTCCTGGTGTTGATACCATTTGGTTCGATTACAATGGCCTCCCTCTCAAATGGTTCTTTCTTTCTCAAAACTTATTTGCTATGAAATTTGTTTTGAATTTTTTTAATTACTTAAAGATATTTGAAACCTGAACCCAACAGCTGTTCTTGTTGCAGGTACATACCAACTGGAGTTCTTTTTGATCTTCTGTGCGCCGAACCTGAAAGGCCTTGGAATATCACTGTATATCACCTTAACTATTATTATTATTATTATTTTTATTTAAATTAGTGATTGCTTTTCTATTCTAAGATGCCTGTGAATATATTGTCCTACTAAATCAATGCTGGAGCATAGTTTTTGTCTATGTTGATCTGACTGTTCATTTTTCTTGAACTATATGTATCCAACATGCATGTCTAACCTATATCTAGAAATGGATATGGGGATAAAAATTTAGATAAAATTTAACATGCCCGTATCCAACACATATCTTTACCCACACGTCTAGGTCCGAGTAACATAGTCTTCTGTCCTAAATACGAGGATCATTAAACTAGTCGTATTTTCAAACTTTGATACATGATTTAAACCTACCCTATCTTAAAACAATCAACAATAAGAAAGGGGGGGGCGAGGTGGGGAGGCATTGAGGAGATAGAAAGCATTTTTATCTGTGGGTAATTTATAGGAACAGAATGTTTTGTAGGTTAGTGGTTCTGATGTGCAATTATTTCTTACTTTTATCCCATTAAATAAATTATCAGATTGAAGGTAAAATATTAATCTGCCTGCCTACAGGTGCATTTTAGAGGATATCCTGGAAATGTATTGATACCTTGTGAAGGTGAAGATTCTGTAAAGTGGAGCTTTATAAACTCATTAAAAGAGGTTAGTATGGATGTCCTAGAAATTGTTATCACTGCAATTTTGTGAAATTCACTGCTACTAATTATCAAAAGGTTAACAAGTAATATACTGTTGCATATGCACAAGCTTTTACATTTATGCAATGTGGTATCCTCTGTTAACTTTTGAGCCTTGATATTTGCCTGCCAGTTGTCCTTGTTGACAGTTCATGGCCTTTTGGTCATGTAATCTAGAAATTATATTTTAATAGATCACGTAGAACTGCAGGAGAGGAAGAAGTTGAACTGATATGAAGTTTATTTATTGTCGGATATAAGAAATAAGTAGCTCAAGGGGGCATCTTTTTCCGGTATATGGATGAGAAGCTTTCTAAATGCGGTTATAATTCACAGTTCGCTACCATTTAGGCTTTGCATGGTAGAGTGGATAGAAGAATGGAAAGATAAAAAATTGCAGGGAGAGAAAAGTGAAAACATGGGAAACATAATTTTCCTTTCCGTTAATATGCTTCTAAGAAAACGTGGAATGAAAAATAGTTTTCTTTTCATCCATTGCTTGGAATAGTTAAAAAATGAAAGGAAAGAAAATGTAAATTATAGTATTCTATCATCATATCCTTTGTAAGCTAGGATAAAAAGATAAAATCTAAATGATGGATTATTTTGTAAATAAGAACCTTACCAAACAAAGCCTGAATGCTGTGAATATTTTGCTGGCTGACTAGCTGATAGGATTAAGAAAAGGTCATTCTGGCATATTTTCTAGAGTTTGGCTCTTTTTTGTTGCTTATTTAAGGTAGTTTTTTGTTATTATTTAAGATACTTTTTTTGTTTTTTATCTCCAAAAGTACAGAACAAAGCAAATCAAAATCCCTTAAATGCTGGATGTTGATGTTTATCACCTATGCTTTCTTTCATTTTCTTTTAATTTGGAGTATCTTGGTCTTGTATATGCAACCAGTCAGTTGTTTTTGTTTATTCCTCTCAGATCTGTCTCTATTTGAAAAAAATTGTCGTTTGAATTGGATAATTAAACAATTTTTCGTCACTGTTTATCTGTAACAGTGTTCTGTTATGCCAACAGGCGGCGTATATAATTAATGGAAATTGCAAGAATGTTATGAACATGTCACAGTCTGATCAACTGGAGCTTTGGCATTCTGTCATGAATGGTATGTATGCTCATCGATAAGTACGCAAGACTAGCTTTGTTTCTTTTGGTCTAATATCATTTTTAATAGGCAATTTCAATCATATTAGTTGTAATGTAAAGCACTCCAGGGTTAAGGTGGCGGTATATTTACTGCAGGTGTTTCTTTCTAAAGCAACTTTTTACCGTGCTTAAGTTATTCATACCTTTATTTGGTGTGTCCCTTATTAGCCTATGACCTAGCATGGTTCAACGTAGTTTTATAATGGGATGATATTTTCTTTTAGGATGGAAAAGAGCAGTTTGCTACTTTGGTTACTTTAAGTAGTTTTATTGGGCATGTTGAGGATTACATACTTAACCAAATTCTCTGCAGTTTGTTGACTTTGATTACTTTTGAGTGGCTTGTTCTGGCCTGTTGAGTAATCCATGCTTAATCGACTTCCTACCTGGGTCACTTCTCAATTATGGTTAATATATGTGGAGTCCTGGGAGGATTGGATCTAATATGATCCTAATTCTAGCATTTTTTGCAATTATGGCTTTCAACCCTTGAATGTGTGTGTTCTTCTGTCAGCTTAGGCTTTTTCTGAATCTACCTATTTCATATTTCTTGTAGCCAATAATGCGCCTACCCTTCGTATTTTGTTCTTAGGCATATTGTCAAAGTTTAAACTTTAATGCTCAATATAAACTATGTTTTGTTGAAATCTTATTTTTTTTTTTTTTAAATTTTGGGCAAATCTGAATTTTGTTTTGCTTCTCCCTGTTGTGGAGCTGGAAAACGTGTCTCTTTTTCCTGCCCCCTGGTTTATCACTTCCTTTCTTTCTTCTAATTTGTTGCTTGAATGAGGACACCTGATTGTCCTGACTTTCTTGAATGACCACCACCAGCCCTTCCTCTTTCAGGGTCTGTTTTTCTTTTCCATTGCTTCGGTCATTGTTGACATGGAAGAAAGAAATAAATGGATGTTCTGATTACATTCAATTGTGTAAATGTTGATTTGTTGAGAAAAAGTAATCAAAGATTCACATTTATGTTGCCCACATAAACTATTTATTACTTATGAATTTCTGTAAACCAAAGTTATAATGAGATTTGGGATCATTTTCTGCATGCAACCAGCAAGAAAAAGAAGTTTCAAAAGAAATATTCAGGAGCTGATATTATAATTTTTAGGTCTTTTATGATCCAAGTATTATGATGGCTTTAACCAGAGCAGTATTAAATATGGGATTAAAGTCTTTAGATTGAGAGCAGCAATAGAGAATATGAAAAGCTAATCCAGGTGGCTAGTCATATGGTTTCTGATGGAATAGAAAGAACTTTTTCTTAAAAATCTTGCTGATGACTGAAATATAATTTCATAAATATGAGTATTTAATATAGTATAATGAGCCTAATAAGAATAACTAGTCAAATCTTATATTTGCTTGACATTCTGGCTAACAAATTTGCAATTGCTTTCAGCCTATGCTGCTCTTTGGGATCTCTTAGCTGGAGATGTGAGTTTTTCCTCCATCTCAAATGGAAATGGTATCCAGAGATAGAAATTGTTCCTGACTTACCTATTGAAATTTAAAAATTTTTATACTATCACGATTCCAATTCTTTAATGTGTGCGTCTATATATATGTATATATATTTATAAAATAAATAAAACTGGATAATTTTGGGATATCTGAAAATAGACAAATGGATATTCAATCTGTAACGGAGGCATTATATGTTTGAATCATTGAAGATAGTTCTGAGCATAATTGATATACATATGCTGTATTTTCCTCTGGCCGTGTACAACTGATTGTTAAGGAACAATACGAATATGCATGTCTAATTTCATCTTGTGTCAAATCTTTCTTCCTCACCATTCCAATCCACCCTCCCTCTTTTTCCTTTTTCCAACAAAATCTTTATGTTCCAAGTTTGAGTCTTCAAATTGGTTTCTGACAGGTAATTTGGAAGCCTACCAGCGGGTCTCATCTAAGCTTAAACTTGCAAGAGTTGAGGATGAGTATACAAGTTTGTGCTCGCCAAGGTCTCAACAATGCTTTGGAGAGACAGAGTTGACCACACAACTCAAGACAGGTTTGCATATTTGTTACTTGCTTAAAGGCCCATGAATTGCATCAAATGAAGTTGCGTGGTCCTCATTTTGTTTCATAACAAATGTGGAATTTTTAATGCTTTGGATTTGAGATAACTGGAGAAACTTTATCCAACTGAGAGCACTGATAATATGCTATGGAGCAGAACAAAGAAGATGTAGAACGAGTATTTTCAAATAAAAAATACTAAAGAAATAATCTGACAACTCAATCCGAATTCTTAAATATAAATAATCTGAATTCTCAATCCTGAATATCAATCTCGTAATATCCCATAATTCAAGCCTTCAAGAAACTAAAATAACATAGTTTTATAAGCTAATAAATGGTAAGGCATATAATATTCCCATTAAAGCCCTTAAATCCTTATAACCTTATATCTTTAATACATCAGTTGGTCATAGGCAGTTGGAGCAAGTCCAACGACACAAGTGAATCAAAGTCAATCAGAAAAGAAACAGCAGTAATAAGCAAAAGCATCCCGATCAAATGACCTATTGAAGTGCTTTATCTTCTTTGTGTGGAAGATAGGGCATGGAATTGTACTCCAAAGGGTAGCAGAGAAGTTAGTTTGGTAAATTACAATATCTCTGCATTATTAAATTAGTGATGTAGAGATGTAACTGGTGGTTGCATCAAATGAATGAAATTGGTTCTGCCATAAAGAAACAAGGCAGCGATCTGGGACTGCAGCTTTTAGGGTTAATTGTGGTAGAAAGGATGGGAAATTGCAAAATTAGTTGGGATTTGTAAGAAGTTTGATATGGAATTAAGCTAGGGGTGAACAGAGATTGTTTATCAACTTGAAAACGTTTTAACAGTTTATCAAACAACTTGCACTCGAATTGCATTTTTCTAGCAAAACTGAGAGTTACCTGAATACGTTAACACTTTCAATAGTAGCAAAATAGAAAATAAATAATATAAACATTAACCTGAAGTATCTTAATTAAGACTCAGTGACATCTAGTTTGAAATAACATTTTAACCAGTCCTTTTCTTGGTTTTTTTGTTAATGATATTTTTTATTAATCAGTCAATGACATTTTCTGTTATCTGATTAACAACTTATTTTGGGTTCAATATTTGATAAAGGACTGATTAACAAATTATTTTAAACTAGACCCCAAAATATTTGACAAAGGAATGATTATTTGATAAAGGGATGATTAACAACTAATTAATCATCCCTTTATCAAATATTTTGGGTCTAGTGTAAAATAAGTTGTTACTGATTCCTTTATCAAATATAGACCCCAAAATAGATGCAATATCTTCCTATATGCCTAAAGAAAACAATTAGGTTGCATTTAGATAAGTTTGGGATGATACTTTTCTAATAAAATTTTCAGTATCCTTACTTCCCTTAAATTTATTTATTTATTTGATTGTTGGTGAGCTTTGGTTAGGAAGAGTTCCAGTTAGATTGTATGTTCGGAGCGTTAGCGAGGATTTTGATGATTTGGAAGAGATGCCTCAACTTGATAGCTGGGAGAAGATCTCTTACATAAATCGACCTGTTGAGATCCATAAAGAAGGTTAGCAATGCCTCTTTCATAAGCAAACATGTGAACTGGCTTTTTCTGAAAGTTGTGCATATAGAGAAATGACTCGGGTGATCGTAACCGTCTCCTTTAGTTCCATTGGAGTGTATTTTGTAGATCAGCATCGGACATTCTTTATTTGTTTCTCTTCCTTTGCACCCCCATTCTGGATTTTATAAATTTTATTACGCATTGCGTGCCTTTTGAGCTAACCTGTATTGCTTTTTCTGTGCAGACAAATGCTTCACTTTACATGATGCTTTGAAAAATCTTCTGCCGGAATTTTTTCCAGACAAATCCTTAATGAATATAAGACTAGCTGGAGTAGATTTTGAGGATGCTATGAGAAATCCCCACGAAGATGTGAGCAGTGATAAAGTTGTGGAAGAGCAGGGACAAAATGCATATGAACGCCCAGAGGCCTGCTGCATTTCCAGTAGTGCTGAAACCAAGCTTATCCGAATACAGGGTATTGAACCGAAGTTAGAGATACCTTTTTCTTGGGTGGCAAACAATTTAATGAGTCCAGACTATTTCCTTCATATCTGTGTCTATGTCAAAGCTCCTCACTAAAATTCCAGGGCTATATATATATATATATATATATTATGTGAATATGTTTTGCCCTTTCTGACAGGGAGGTTAGGGTCTTATTTTAGCAAATTCAAAAGAATTCAGAATAATTCATTTACATTGTGAATATGTTGACTATGTTGTTTATCTTAGCAAGAAAAAGAAGCCACTGTGTTAGGATAGGATTGGCATGCGCTTGTTATCTTAATTATTATTTTATATTCACACTTTGATATTTTAAAATAAAAATAAGATTAAATGAAAATAGATGATCTGTTAAGGAAAAATATGTTTAATTGGGTTATGCTTGGGAGAAAAATCTATGTTGAAGCACCAGTATGGTCGGCCACAAGGGATCCAATTGCAGTTTAATCAACCAGTATGGTTGTTAAAGTAGTGCAAAGTGAAGTGGTTCATATGAAGGTAGTGTTAGGGCAGAGTTGGAGACGTGTTAGGTTTCAATCTCCTTGAACCAATATTGTAACGTGTGGAATCCCCCCCTTTGCCATTTGCAATTTGCTTGTAGTTTGCACTATCAATAGGAAGATGGATTTGTTACCCGGGCAAGGTTCTTGAATGGTTTTTGTTGTTATTTTATGCTAATTCTATCTTTAACTCGTGAGCATTTAGCATTTATTGCCAATGGCCAATGGTTATCTTCCAATATACTCAATGACAAAACTTGCGGCACATACAACTTTCACAACGTACAAGGCCAATGGCAATACAAAATAATACTGAAATTAATGATGATCACTATGAGCTATAGGTAGTTTCTTCATTTTCTGGAGGGGCACAAAACCAAGAAAACGCGTTTGGAGCAGCAAAAACTACTTCGATAAGCTCGTCAAACTGCAAAAACTTGTCTATAAATTTCATTTGCACATATTCACACTGCAAATCAAAGAGGAGATCCATCTAGTCATAACAAATTAAGATGTCAAAGGAAGAGCTTGTTATTCTTGACTGCTGGGTTAGCCCATTCTGCATGAGGGTCAAGATAGCATTAGCCGAGAAAGGCCTGGAATATGAAGCCAGAGCCGAGAACTTGTTCGGCGGCAAAAGTGAATTGTTGCTCAAGTCAAACCCCATCTACGGGAAAGTCCCGGTGTTGCTGCACAACTCTAAACCCTTATGTGAGTCTACTATCATCGTTAACTACATCGATGAGACTTGGCCTTCAGGTCCGCTGCTCCCACATTGTTCATATGGGCGAGCTCAGGCACTTTTTTGGGCTGATTTTATTGACAAAAAGGTAGATATAGATGACTCTAATTTCTTTTCTTGGCTTATTGTTACTAATATTTATGGTTGATTAACAGTTAAAACATCGATCGATGGATTGATCATCAATAACAATATTGTTTGGTGCGTGCGTGCGTGAGTCAGTTGTTCGACGCAGTAGGCAACATATGGAGAAGCAAAAAAGAGGCAGCGGCGGAAGTTAAAAGGGAGTTTATAGAGATATTGAAGCAGTTAGAGGAAGCGCTAGGGGAGAAGGATTTCTTCGGTGGTGACACATTTGGGTTTGTTGACATTATAGCAATCCCTCTGACAATCTGGTTCTACGCGGTGGAGAAGCTGGGCAAGTTTAAGGTTGAGGAATACTGCCCCAAATTTTCAGCATGGATGAAGAGGTGCTTGCTAAGAGAGAGTGTCGCCAAAGTTCTTCCAGAGCCTGAAAAGGTGTATGAATTTGTGATGATGTTCAGGAAGACGCAGGGCATCGACTAAGTTAAAGGTGGTGATACTGCATTAGCTTTAGCCCAGCGTCCTACTTTCGCCTCTATTTGCTACTTCATCCCTCTCAGGAAGAGAAAATTAGCAATAAAAAAAAAAAGAACAAAAAAGAATAAGAGGCAGGCAGGGGAAAGGGAAACAATAATTGTAATAATGAGTTTAAATTGAATCATTTGCTAATGCTAATTAATAATCATATCTATCAACAATTTTATTAAAGCTCAATAACATCTTAGCGGTGTATGTATTCTACCAATGCCAGTGTTAACAGCAACCTTTTGGGTGTAAAGCCATCTCCAAAAATTATTTGTCACTGTGGTTTATAATATTCATGGCCAACCAATTTCAGATTGTTTCGAAAAGTAAAACTTAAAAAGAGTATATAAAGCAATTAAATTTTACCGTAATTTTAATTTTAAACTATTAAAATCTGAAAATTATAAAGTTATTCTTAAAATTTATAATTATTATTATTATTTTTATAAAAATT
This sequence comes from Adansonia rubrostipa, assembly GCA_038381775.1. Lineage (NCBI taxonomy): Eukaryota > Viridiplantae > Streptophyta > Magnoliopsida > Malvales > Malvaceae > Adansonia > Adansonia rubrostipa. The sequence continues at coordinate 8,234,340 of JBBYHM010000006.1, forward strand.
GTCTTAGGAAGACAAAACTCTGACATGTAAAACATAAGAAGATATTTATTTAGAGAGTCTGTTATCTATGTAAGAGATTTGGTTCAGCATGCAGTGTTGAGAGTTATACTGTATTTTGGAGGTATATTAAGTGTTCTATACACCTAAATGACATCTTACCTTTTTTAACCTTATTTTCTTTTTTTTTTTTCTTATTTTTGAGTTTAATTAATAGTATTATAAGTAGAATGAGTTTAAATCCTATTGTTAAATACCAATAGTGTTGAACCTAATTTTTAATTAGTAACTCTAATTTCAAAATTTAATAGTTAACAACAAGCTATTATTACGTGTTTGTGATGTACTAGTAAAACTTATTCTCAAAAAATATATCTCGAGACTAGTCAATTCATTGCATTTAGAGGATGAGATAAGAGCACGACTATAGTAGTTCTAAAAGTGGTCAACATTTGATGGAAATATAAATAAGTATTATGTATGGTGTATTTCAATTCTAATATAAAAAATTTTTGGTTCAATTTGTGGATATCTACAATTTAATTAGAATTTTAAGATACATTCGTTAATTCTTAATTCAAATCGAGTGATACTTTATTGTGTGCATAAGTCAAAAAGTAACAAATTATGTTACCATTATTTCAAATTGGTGAGGGGTTTGCAATTTATAATGTTAGTAGATAATAGGTTTGTTCATAAGTTGGGCCAGACTTACGTAGGATATTAATATATTATGGATTTACTCAGGTCCAACCTGACCTAAATTATAGATAAGTGTTATTGTCTAAGCTTAACTATATTTATAAATAGATAGCCTAAGTTTGTTTAGGTGCGCTCATATTATATAATTTTGTATTTTTTAAATATGTTTTTAATTTAATTTTTAATAATTAAAATATTTTAATAAGTTTTTTGTTAATATTCTTTTAAAAATGTATAGTATGACTTCTATTACAAAAATTTTTCAATAAGTTAACAACTAGCAAAATAAAATCATAACTATTATTGTAAAATATATATAGCTATATTATAAAAATAAAATTTGTTCAAGCTTAAAATTCTTTGTCCAAAGTCCGACCCGACTTTTTGGCTTTATTTTTTTTCAAGTTCATTTTTTTACCTAATATTTTTATCCAAACCCTTTCAAATATTGAACACCTTTGGGTTTGAGCGAGTAACCTAGCCCTTGAACAGGTTTAGTGGATAACCAATCCACATTTTCAAAAGAAAGTCAAGCTTAAAGATTATATAAATTCAATTTTTATTGTAATTTTAATTTTAGAATAATTAAATTCTAGAAATTGTAATATTCTAAAATTATAATTTTTCTTGATTAGCTATCTTGTCAGTTTTGCAATATAAAGTTGTATTGTAAAAGCACAACTCTTATATATAAAAATTGTATTGTAAAATGACACAACTCCTACATATGAATATCTTATTGAAAAATATATTTGTTCGTTGTGGAAATCTGCACCTAACCTACGAGGTATAATCCCTTTTGGCCCATTGACCCTTACGATTTTGTCTATGAAAGGTGCCTTACAAGTATGGATGTAAGTCTCTTTATATATATTGTAGTAGATCCTCAAAGCATCCTAATGCTAGATTAGGGTGTTACAAACTCTTATCGTTTAAAGCTTAAAGTACTCGTCAAGCCCAACAAAGAACAGACAGAACCTAGATCATACTGGGTGTTGGGATTCTAGAAGTGACTCCCATTGCATAGCACTTAGCTCCCATCAACTAGTAGCTCCCATCAGCTAGTTAGTGATTGCACTCTAATACCATTTATGGAAAGTGACTCCCATTGTATAGCACTTAGCTCCCATCAACTAGTAGCTCCCATCAGCTAGTTAGTGATTGTACTCTAATACCATTTATGGACACTTACACTCAATCTGTGATGTATTATCCACTTTGACCTATTAAGTCTTACGGTTTTATTTATAAGAGGTGCCTTGCAAGTATAAGTGTATGTTTTTAC
>JBBYHM010000006.1:8279953-8302942 GCA_038381775.1 Adansonia rubrostipa
CTTTCCCTCCTATATTAAAAAAGAGAGTATTGTAGAAAATAATTAGAAAGGATTATTAATTGAGGAATTAAAAAAAAATTGTTAGTATTAAAATAAAAATATACTTTCTTTTTCGTTTAAAAAGGCAAAAAAATTCAAAGCGGTTTTATTATGCGTCTTGGATTTAGATTTTTTATTTAGTATTTTTCAAGTCAATTTCAAATTTGTCATTTAGCCAAAGCCTGTTGTTAAAATAGTAGACTCTTCCTTGATACATTAGGGGTGAAGAGGAGATGTTTGGAGTCGAACTTAAACTTACATATTAACTTTAGTACTGTTTTAATTCCTAGGCTAAAATATTTTTGGTAAATATTAAACTTTTAATTTCAATAACTAGAGAGATAATCTCAATTATTAAAAATGAAGAAAAAAAAAGAAAAATTTCACCTATTAGAATTGACACATTTAGTATAATATATTTCAAATAATTATATATTTGATTAAATATTTTTGAATTAAATTTTAAAATGAAAATCCTTTTAAAAAATAACACAAATATAATTTTATATAAATTCTTTTTAAAAAGATTTAATTTTAATTTTTAATTTAAAAAAAATAAAAGAAACACCTACCATTATTAAATATAATTTTATTTATTTTGATTTTTGTATAATTTTCATAGTTGAATTGGCATTACTTGAAGAATTTACTCATGATACTAAGCTTATTTAAGAACTTTATAATAATTAGAATCTATGTATCACACCCAAAAAAATGTGGTTGAATTTTTTGAAAAAAAATATTATATTTTAAAAAGAAATAATATATTAAAAAATATGAGTAATTTTAGCTAGATAATTATTTTTAAAATTAAAAGACCTGAATCCCCCTTAATTTAATTTTACTATTATAACTTTTTTTTTTATTTTTTATAACTAAGTTAAAATTGTTTAACCTGTAATTCTAACGCAGTCAATCACAATAGTAATATAGATATAAATTTCCTTTATACTTTGCCTGGTGTGTAAGGAATCTCTAATAAATTACGAAATTTGGGGCAATCTGTAACACAAATAAAGCAACTTATATAAAGAAATATATTGTAGAGAGACGTAAGATACGATCAAAACATGTGCATTGAATTAACGCATATCTTATGCAACATAAGGAAAAGAATTTTCACGACATTTTTATTGCTTCCGAATTCCACTTTGAATTTTTCCTTTTCTTTCTTTCTTTCTTTCTTTCTCGGTGAAGCTTAGCAAATCTTTCTATTTCCTTTCTTTTTAAAAAATGATTTTGTGAGATTTATCAAAATGTATACTTTTATATATAATTTGTTCAACAATGGATTTATTTACATTTCTATATTTTAAATTGACAGAAGAATCAAAAACAAAGATTATACAATTTCTTCAAACATTAATTTGAAACTCATTTTATTCTTTTAAAATCTTAATGTCATCAAAGAAATATTTTTGTTTTCTTTTTTAATTTATAAATAAGTGTTATAAATTAGAAAATTTATTGAAAGCATATTGAGGTATTGAGAATTCTTGAGGATTTTGTTTTCTAATAGAACATGGCTCACAATGTTAAGCAAGATTATTATTATTATTATTTTTATTTATTTAAAGTATTTTGTTTACACATTTTTATTATAAATTGATAAAAGTTATAATTTTGTAAACTTGTTTTTTGATATTAATATATTGCTTGCGCAATATAAATAATTAACAAATATAATAAGATACAGTTATGAAAAAATAAGACAAAATATAGTTTTAATTGATCCTTTAAAATCAGATGTTAAGATTCAGTGAAATCATGCGTAAACTAATAGCTACAATAGGTATTGTTAAAAGTTGAATAATCTTATTCAAAGTAAGAGAATATTATGCACTAGATACAATAGATATTATTCAAAGTAAAGGGACTACTTGGATACATTAATTATTTTCTCTTGGTTTGGAGTTGTTAGAATATCGTTTTTGCAGGATTTTTTTTCATTATAAAGAAATTGCAAACGCTTTTTTCAACATGATCATTAATAATTTAATAATCACATAATCATATGTTGAATAATAAATAATTATTTTTTTAATAATGTGATATGCAATACTATTTTGATTAAAAAAAATATACGTTGGCGTGTGAAATATATATTCCATACAGTACCTTCTGTTTCATCTGTTTCATATGGTACATTGTTTGACAGAATTGAAGCGTGGAAAGTCCAAGAAAGCGACAGAGAAGAAGATGTAGCTTTCATCGGTATGTAATTTTGAAACCGACATGTTTACCAAGAAGCTCGTTCTGGGAAGTTTACGTTTACAGTACTAAGGTGGCTTTTTCCAATTCAAAAAGTTGGGAGATGACTTTTATTTTAATAATAAAAAAATATAATAATAATTTACTTGGTGGATATTGTTTTCCACGTACCACTACTGTCGAGACTTGGACAATAACCATACAACTTTTTTCAATGGTTCAGCCATCGGACCCATTACAAAACACAATACTGTCTGATGGTCATTCTAATCTGAATTCTACAAAGACTTGATTCCACGTCTCTCGATTAGTTTTCTTCATCCGAAAGATGTCTGCTTTAAAATAGCTTATAAATTATTATGAAACGCAAGCTAGAGCAGCCACATGATTCAACGACCGAATTGTCTACCCCACATCCTTTGTTTGGCCTAGTATAATTGTTTCAACAAGATGATTTGAATATTCAAATTAGCTCTATATTATTAGAGTTCAATGAGTATTTAAGTGTTGTCATTTTGTAGAATGTTTTATTGTTTGGACAAAATTTTGAATTTTAATGGGTTGAAACTGTTAATATCTTATAGGTTGTAAATTATTATGAATTGTGATATTTGATATCAAAATTGATTTTAAGGATGCTAATGATGCTAACAATAAACCATCGGTTTAAGATAGAATTCACAACCCTTGGTTGATAACAGAGGCTATCACCTTTGAAAAGAGAAAGTTTTTGAATCTCAATTAAGTACTTAACTGTTCACATTATTTTTGATTTTAAACATCATTTGTGAAATAAGAACTTGATTTATAATGAATCAAAATAGATAATATCTCGTAAATTATGTGAACCGTAATAACCATCATTTTATTAGTAATTTTTTTTTGTTTCAAATATTTTAAAGTTCATTATTTTTTAAAATCAATATTTTTGAATTTTAAATCTTTTAGAATTTTCAAAAAGAAGTTTTCTCTTTTTTCTAAAAAAAAAAACGCGACACATGATAGCAAATGAGTGTCATGTCGGAGTCATATGTCATTCTATCCAGAGTATTTCTGGTTGTGAGAGAAGTTTGAATATCTTAACTTCCGAATCTAATTGAGTTTTTTTATTTTTAATATATATATTTTTTATTTTTAATTAATATTGAATAAAATCTCAATTCAAATTTTGAATTCAATTTCAAACACAAATAATTAAATTTAAAGTCAAATATAAAAATTGAGTTCGTTTTTTTAAATAATCGAAATTAATTGAGTGAGTTTGAATAGTTCAATTTGTATCTCAAACTAAGCGAGTACATTAAAAGTAAAACTCAGTCGAACTTAAGAAAAGTTTTGAACCATAATTTTTGGGTTAAGCTCTAACTTCTTAATATTTGAATTTGGGTCGTTTACAGCAAAGTATGTAGATTGATACACAACTTGAAATTTCAGGAATTTTAATAAATATTTTTTAATACAAATACTGCTTTAATCAATTTTCAATACTTCAAAGCTTATATGAGACATTAAATCTAATATAATAATGGAGGAGGATATGACAAATTCTTTAGACTTCCATAACCTAGAAACGTGAGTCGTTATTTGTACCTATGCAACACCCAGCTCAAATTTGCATCCATTTATAGTAATTTTTTATTATTAACTTCTAAAAAAATTAAGGAAAAAGTTCTGATTGACTGATTGAGATTGTAATTTGTTACAATACCATCAAACAAATGCCCTTTTTCTCTTGCAGTGATTACTTAAGGTAATACCAATAAAAATTGAATTGATTGATTAAATCAATTTAATTTCAATCCAACTTTTTAATCATAGATCATTATTGCAATATTGCTTTAAAGAAATTGTAGAAGTAGAAAAAAGAAAGTATTTGATAATATTGTGTGCGTTTTATCGTTAAAGACAATTAGAATACAAGTGTAGTGTGATTGGGAAGTTAGTTAGGAGTAATACAGATGGTGGCAGAATTGCAGTTAAAGAAAAAAAATGAAGTTAAATAAAGATGTGATAGTGGTGAAGTCAAGCAGCCCCACATGCCAAACAAGTAATCTAGTTGGTCCAAAGTGGAAAAGACAAAAGGAAAACAATGGGCAAGGGCAAGGCCAGGGTGAGGGGGTGAGGTAAATGTGTGAACGGGGAAGGGTTGTTCGGGTCAACTCAACGAATCCATATTTCAAACTCACAATTAATGTAATGCAATCAATCGCAATGAAATATCTAAGTAATTTCCATTTACATATTTTCTTTCCAGTCCAACCCTACGCAACGTGTCTCCCAACCCCGCCCAGGCCCCTTTCTCCACATATAAATTTCCCTCCCTCCCTCCCTCCCTCCCTCCCTCAATCCTAGCAAAGCCTAGCTATCTATCAGTTCAATCCTAGCTAGTTCTTCCCTTCTCTCTTTGTTAACTTGCTTTGCTCCTCTAAGATCATCAAACAAAAAGCAATAAAATGGAGCAACTTCCCAAATGCGAGGCCAATTATGTGCCGCTTACTCCGTTGACTTTCCTGAAAAGGGCTAGCGATGTTTACGCTACCCGAACTTCAGTCATCTACGAGAACACCCGTTTCACCTGGCGTCAAACATACGAACGTTGCTGTCGTCTCGCCTCCTCCCTCGTCTCTCTTAATATCCTCAAAAATAATGTTGTAAGTGATTCTTCTATTCTTCATTCATCGTTTACAATTTACGTGCATATACATACACACACACATTAGTATTTCTTTTCTTTTCTTTTCTTTTCTCTTACATTAATCAAAACCCCCCATTATTGGCAGGTGTCCGTGCTGGCTCCTAATGTTCCAGCCATGTACGAGATGCATTTTGCTGTTCCCATGGCTGGGGCCGTGCTCAACACCATCAACACCAGGCTGGATGCTAAGAACGTGGCCACCATTCTTCGCCACTCCGAGGCCAAGGTCTTCTTCGTGGACTATCAGTTTGTGCCGCTGGCACGCGAGGCTCTCCGGAGTTTGATGGGCGACTCATCTGCAGCAGCTGAGTCCTCGATTCCCTTGGTTATTGTCATAGATGACATAGAGTCGCCGACAGGTATCCGACTGGGTGAGTTGGAATATGAGCAGTTAGTCCACATGGGCAATCCAAGATTCGTCCCCATTGAAATCCATGATGAGTGGGATCCCATTTCCCTCAACTACACGTCCGGAACCACATCTGAACCTAAAGGAGTTGTTTACAGTCACAGAGGCGCATATCTGAGCACACTAAGCCTGATTTTGGGGTGGGAAATGGGGAGTGAACCTGTTTATCTCTGGTCACTCCCCATGTTCCACTGCAACGGGTGGACCTTCACCTGGGGAATAGCAGCACGCGGTGGGACCAACGTCTGTCTACGCAACACTACTGCGTACGACATGTACCGCAACATAGCTTCTCATAAAGTCACGCACATGTGTTGCGCACCCATCGTCTTCAACATCCTCCTCGAAGCCAAACCACACGAGCGCCGTGAGATCGCCTCTCCCGTCCAAATACTCACAGGCGGTGCACCCCCTCCGGCCTCACTGCTCGAGAAAATGGAACTCCTAGGATTCCATGTAACGCATGCCTATGGTCTAACAGAGGCCACCGGCCCTGCTCTGGTTTGCGAGTGGCAAGCCAAGTGGAATAGTCTTCCACAGGATCATCAAGCAAGACTCAAGGCACGGCAGGGGATCAGCATATTGACACTTGCGGATGTCGACGTGAAGAATATTGAAACCATGACAAGTGTGCCGCGTGACGGCAAGACAATGGGGGAGATTGTGTTGCGTGGAAGTAGCATCATGAAAGGGTATCTAAAGGACCCAGAGGCTACATCAAAGGCCTTCAAGAACGGCTGGTTCATCACCGGGGATGTGGGGGTGATACATCCAGATGGATACCTGGAAATTAAAGACAGATCAAAGGATGTGATCATATCTGGGGGCGAGAACATCAGCAGCGTAGAGTTGGAGTCGGTTCTTTACAGGCATCCAAGAGTTATGGAGGCAGCAGTAGTTGCAATGCCGCATCCGCGCTGGGGGGAGAGCCCTTGTGCATTTATCTCCGTGAGACAGAACGAAGCTGGGCAAACAGATGATGTGAAGGAAGCCGATATCATTTCTTACTGCCGTAAACATCTTCCTCATTTCATGCTTCCGAAGAAGGTGGAATTTTTACCTCAGCTGCCCAAAACTTCGACGGGAAAAATACAAAAATTCCAATTAAGAGCTTTGGCCAAAAGCTTTCAGGTTACACAGAAGAAGTCTAGCCAAGTCAACAGGGAAATTCCGCAGTATGATTCTCAGCCTCATCACCAGATTCTTGCTATGTCCCGCCTTTGATTTGAATTTACTTTATTTACCAATTTCTCCTATCAACGCTTGGAATTAATTACGCTTGCTTTTGCATGTACAGAACAGAGACATGCCGTTGTTGTTTTTTGTTTTCTACTTGCATGCTGTTTGCCTATGTCAGTGATAAATTATAAAATAAATATATTATTTAGACCTTGATGATAATGTTGCTGCGTTTTTCGCTCCAAATAGAAAATAATAAATGCAAGAATAGAATATTACGCTTCATTATGCAATAAAATGTAAAAAAGTGGGGTCAAGTAGATTTTTGAATAAAATATTACCTCATGTTCACGTAATGAACTCAAAAAGGTTCAATGACCTCAACTATAAGTGTCGTATGAAGATTTACTGTCAAATCAATTTCTTGAAAATTGCTTACGTAATATTTGACTACTACTGGCCAAAAACGAAGTGAAAATGAAAAAAGTTGATTGAAGGACTACGTCTTTTGCCCAACCACCCATTGAGCTTTTAATAACTCTCTTTTCAATGTGTTCTACAACTTCTACGCTACATTAGAATTTTAACTACTGAGAAGACGTATAAGATAAGGACGTGGGGAACAGATCTTGCTTGTGAGCACGCATTGGAATTCAAAATGGTGGTCTCTAAACCTATTATTGCTCAAGTTAATGAGTTGAATGCTATAACAATTGAATGCAATGATGCAAGGGAATCAATTTTTGTGAGCTTTAAGCGTCTACCATAATTGGTAATTTAACTTCATCTTAGAAAGAGTATCATAGACTTCGAGTCTTCGAATCGATAACTATTCATTAAGAAATTATGTTAAGCTAGTGAAGGAACTAATTGGACATATATAATCAGGTTTCAATAATTAATGTATTAAATACTTTATGTCAAATAAATAATCACATAATTCTTAATACTACTAAAAATTTGAGACTGCTGTCCCACTTATATACTATATTGCATAAGCTTTACAAATAGCCTTTTATTCTAATGATCTTGTCATATGCGTAATACCCTCCTATGATATTCGTGATCAACTAAAGGTTAAAATCTATCTTGCTTGCTTGATCACTTTATGTTAAAGTTCCATTATGCTTTCTATATGAAAATGATTGTTCACTGTATGTAAACAATTTATGATTTGATATATAAATGACCGAGGCCTTATCTATTTTTACTATTCCATATAATGCCTTGTAAGAAGATAACCTTAACTTTTTATAGAGCTATGATTCCATATTTATATGTAAAGCTTTCATCAAGTATAAGTCATAGACCCAACAAATCGATCTAGTAGCTTACTATTTTGAGATGCTTTAGCCTTTGGAATATCAAAGTATACAAGTTATTAAAATAGAGTCAATTACTTACTCATAATTTAGGTAATTACATAATGAATATCAAAAGTAAATTAATCTACGTAAATGGATTTATTAATAAATTAATTACACTTTAACGTAGTCTAATATATCATCATCTCTAGGTGATACATCTATGTCTTGACTTAAAAGTTGACTTGCTCTAGATGGTCAAGACAAACCATCTCCCCATTTGGATTTAGACAACATAATGGTCTTTCTTTTGAGTTAATAGTTGACATTTACCTCATAGAGCACAAACTATCAATTAAACTATTTACCTTAGAGTGTTGTCTTCCTACATATAAAGTCCATTATATGCAACATTCTAACGGTATAAATATAAGTAGTCAATAAGATATATTTGCTTACATTTACTTTAATTATAAATAACCGAGGACAGAATAGCAATGACATAATGAAAAAACTTGAATATATAAATATGAATAATCGGTTTAAACTTAAAAGAAATACATCATAATGTCTTTCATCCTTTGGGCATTCCTAACAATCTCTCACTTGCCCCAAGGGAGTAAATGAGTCATGTCTCACATTCTTATAGCCTTAACGTGCCTTTTCAAAACTCCTAGCCACCAAAGTTTTAGTAAAGATATCAACAAGTTTGTCTTCAGGTGCAATTCTATGGACTTCAACACTCTATCTATCACCAACTCTTTTATAATGTGGTATATCTTGTCTCAATGTTTTGTCTTCTTACGGTGTTTAGATTCCTTGGTATTTGCTATTGCCATATTATCATCACAATAATGTGTAATAGGTTTATCCATACTAGGAATCACCTTAAGGTCTCTAAGGAACTTGCAAAGCCAAGTCGCTTCTTTAGAAGCTTCAGAGGTAGCCACATATTTAGCTTTTATTGTGGAGTCAACTATACAAGTTTGTTTTATATTCCTCCATACAATGGTGCCTCCTCTTAGGACAAACCTAAAGTCAATTTCCTAAAATGCTTACAAGTTTGGAAGTTTGAATCCATATATCCCATGGGTGTTAGGTTCCTTCTAGAATATACCAACATATAATTCCTTATTTTCTTTAGATACTTGAGTATATGCTTCATTATTTACCAATGCTTATTTCTAGGATTCAACTGATATCAATTTACAATACCAACTGTATAACAAATATCTGGGCATGTGTAAAGCATAACATACATAAGACTACCCATAATATATGCATAAGGGATTTTCTTCATGTGCTTTCTTTCTTCATATATCTTAAGGAAATCATCCAATGAAAGAATAAAACTTGCCCTAGAAGGTTGTGAACTTTTCTTAGCATCTTACATTACATATTTTCAGTAATTTTGACTACGTATGATGCTTGGGACAAAGCTATAATCTTCGATCTCTAAAAAGACGAATGCCTAGAATATAATTAGCTTCCCGTAAATCTTTACGTCAAACTGTTACAACAACACAGTTTGATTGATGACAAGTTCCCTACATCATTCTTAATGAGTTGTATGTTATCGACATATAAGACTAGAAATACCACTTATCCATCCTTAATACGTTTATAAAAGCAAGGTTCATCAATGTTTTGTTACGAACCTATATGGTTGCATTATATAAATGTTTTCGCTAAAATGGCCATTCAAGAATACCTTCTTGACGTCTATTTGCTAGATCTCATAATTGAGAGCTACTACAGTGGAAAGAAGAATGTGAATGGACTTTAGCATCCCAATAGGCGAAAAGGTTTCATCATAATCGAATCTAGCCTTTTACATGCATCCCTCTGCTATAAGTCTAGCCTTAAATGTTTTAAATTTCCTTTGGCCTTCATCTTTCTCTTGTAAACCCATTTACACCTTATAGGTTTTATCTTTTTGGGGAGGTCTACATAAGCTCCTAGACTTAGTTAGATTTCATAGAATCCACCTTATTGTTTATAGCCCTTTCCTAGAGCTTTGCATTAGCATCACTTATGGCTTAATCATAGGTGATGGGATCATCTTCATGTTCGATGGCCTCGGATTGATAAATCTCATCATCATACATGAAGAAATTAGGTTTCTTTGAAACCTTTCTACTATGATGAAGCTCCCTAGTTGTTGATCGTTTGCTTATCTTTCTATGAACTTGGATTAGGATCCAAGACTAAAATCTATGGACCAATTTTATCTCATGATAGTTCCTTAAGCATCATTTTACTTCAAGGCTTAAAGTTATTAGTGTAACTCTCCTCAAGGAAAGTTTAATAGGTTAAAACAATGACTTTCTCATATTTCACGTTATAAAATAATTCTCATTTTATCCCTTTAAGATACCCTAAAAATACTCATAATTTTAAATGTGATTCCAATTCTTTGCATCGTTATTCAATACATGTGCCAGGCACCCCCACATTATCATATGTTTAAGCAATGGTTTCTTGCCCTTCCACAATAGTATAGAGTCTTAGGAGCTAACTTAGTTGGAACTTGGTTCAGAATGTAGCATGCTGTTCATAATGTATATTCTTGAAGGATAATGGTAGCTCTAAATAACTCATCACGAATTGTACCATATCTAATAAGGTTCTATTTTTTCTCTTAGCCACACTATTTTGTTGTAGAGTACCTAGTGCAGTCAATAGCTTCTCAAGCCAAGCAAGTGTGCAGATTGCAACCATGGTTGCACGCACATTGCTAGGTTTAGCCCTAGGATTCTAGCCAGTCCCACTAGACGTAGGTGCCGTAACAACCCCACGCGACATAAGCCCCCTATCAGGGCTTGAGCCCCAGTAGCGACTTAAGCTATGCACCCTGCTGCTAGGGTTGTCACCCCAGCAATTGCATCCATTACGTAGGCATTCGATCATTCACTTTAGGGTATGCGTATGCCTATGGCTAGGTATCGACACCTAATCTCATCAAGGCCTCTTTTTTCTGACAATCCTAAATATCTAAGACTAAGAACCTAACAACTCTATGGTGAAAGTCGGCTTCCTCCAGATAGGCTACGCATTTTAAGACCTATTTGGTCATATCTAAATGACCTCACATACATGTGACTGATAAAGTGCAGTTTTGAGGGTTAAAAAGAATAAATCTTAGATAAAAAATGAATATTCAAGAGAAAATTTAGTTTTTTAAATATTTTCTTGATAAATTTTGAATTTATTTCTGCAAAAGATATCATGGTTAAATTTTTAATTTTTAAGAATTTTTCAAAATTTTTCGTGAAATTTTAAGAGTCTACTACTTGCATATTTTTATTAATATCTATATGGTATTTGTGCCAATACTCACTCCAAAAAATCTAAAATATTCAAGAGAAATTTGTATTAGCATTCTATAGTACGAGGTATCAAATTATCAAATTTATTTATTAAATTTAAATTTTTTACAATACTGTAAGTGTCATGCTCGTGAATTTTTCATAAAATTTGTTCTGTATTTCAGGTTTTCATTTTTATTATTTTTATTAATTAATATTTTGAATAATGTGTTAAATTCAATTCATTTTTATAAATTTAAATGTATTTTTGATTTTTTTTTAAATACAAAATTTTTTGCTCTACAAAATTTTTCTGTAGAATTTTTAAAGTTTAGAATTTGTAACTTTTTTTAATACTGTCAATAAATCAATACAAGTTCAGTTTTTTTTCATACTCTAATTCATTTTATAATTTTTTTTTTGTTTTTTTAAATGCATATTTTCTTCTAAAAGGGTTTTTAAAATTTTTATGAAATTGTAATTTTTAATTGCTTCTTTTCAAAAGCAAAATTTTTCAATTTATTTACAAAAATTCTTGTTTTAGAATTCAACACTTGAGATACTTTCAAATATTTTAGAAAGATTAAAACATAAAATTTCTTATCACATTAATTTTTCTATTAAAGAAAACCTCCAAGAATTGAATTTTGTTTCTTTTTATTCATGAATTTTATTTTTAATATGGAAAATTTCATTTAATGTTTAAGTTTTTTTAGTTATTTTTCTTTCAGACATACTTCTTCTAAATTCTCATAAACATTTTTTAATTAATTTTTTTCACTTGAAAATTTTTTATGGAAATTTTTAGTTGAATTATCACCTATTAGATATTTTCTCATTTATTTTATTTTATTTATTTTTTATGGGCTAAGAAAATTTTCTATTTTATGCGCTTAAGACTTTAAAATTTAGCTAGTGGTCTTTAAAACCCATAAAGCTTTTAAGAAGCCCACCAAGCTTATTTTAATTTTGCAACAAGCTCACTAAGCCCATTTTAATGTCTAATTTTTCAACAACGTCCATTGACCCCTTTTCTTTCTTTTCTTTGATAATTTTACACACATATATATATATATATATCAATTATTTTTGTTCAATTTTTTTGGAATTTTAATTGGAATTCCCATATGATTAAGTTCTTAATTGGATTTATCATATAGATTTTTGTTTTTTTTTTTAGTACATGAGCTTTAATTTGTTATCATTTTTTTTAATTTCCAATTAGGATTTTCTTGCACTTTGATTGCATTTATTTATTTATTTCCATGATTTTTTTTACTTGTAAATTTATAATTTAATTTATTACATAATTAATTTTATAATTTACTAATGTAGTTACATGAAATTCAATTTTGTTGGAATTAAATTCTTTTCTAATTAATTTAGTTTCTTCCTAGTTAATTCCGTTAAGTTAGGCCAAAAGTACCACATGATCATCATGCCACCTAAACTAGTAAAATCATGACAATAGGATGGTGGCTTATAAGAAAAAATGGTAAAAGCATGCGCTTATGACACACCAATAATTATTTTCAACACAACAAGTTAACAAATTATAAAATAAATAAAAAAAGGATGAAAAAAGCATAGAAATTCGACCAATAAGGATGGTTGAATCATTCTCCCTTATAAATAGGGGAGGATGTTTTTCATTTGTCTCTCTTATTTTTTGGCCAAAAAAAGTAAAAAAAGAAAAGAAAAGAGAAAAGGAATTTGATTCATTTCAAAAGATTTCAAGGTAGTTGTTTTTCTTGAAAATTCATGTTGTTCATTTCACCTTCTATTTTTATTCACTTCATTTTCATCTTCTTCAACTCTTGATGGTAGTTTGATAATGGTTTTTTATTAATTAAGCTTAAGTTATGGCATATTTCATGCTTTAAAAGCTAAGCTTCGAACCATGACCATTCTTTTTTGTTTTTGTTTAAGTTTCTTTAAAACCATATTTTCAAAGTTTAAATACTTTAGATCATATTCATATTTGCCAAAATAAATTACAATGTTGATGGATTGCATGGCTTATGCATGGTTGTATTTAGTATTTTTTTCTTTTTGCATCTAGTTTGTCATTTTTCTTGAATATTGATATTTTAGGAATTTTTGTTGTGTTTTGAGCTTGGTAGTGCTCTAGGATGGCATTAACATGCATTTAGGTCTACTTTCATGAAAAGAGAATTTTTAGGATTATTTTATAAATAGTTGAAACTTTGGAGGTTAAAATTTTTTCCTTTAATTTTTAGGCCATTTAAAGACTGTCTTGGTTCATAGCAGCATTTATGGGCCTGTTTCATAATTTTTCCAATTTTTTCAAATTCATTTAAGAGTATTCCTTTGCTTGACCGAAATTTATGGGTCAAAATGTAACTTTCACATCTTTTAGGCCATTTAAGGGTTTTGTTTTAGCTTGGTCAAACCTTTAGGGACTATTCTATAATTTTTAAATTGTTCAAACTTATCTAGGGGCATTTATGCCTAAGTCAAATGAGTAATGGCTGAAAAAATAGAAATTTTTAATTTTTTGGCATTTTGAGGCAACTTGGTAATTATAAAAAGTATAAGAGCCTATTTGAAAAATTGAGAAAAATTAATTCTAGGCTAGGTGCTTGGCCTAATGCTATAGGGCTCCATAAAAATATTTTCCATGTATTTTGATTTTATTTAATGGTGGTTTCTTGTATTTTAAATCACTTAGGGGCCGAATTATAATTTTAGGAAGTTTAGTAGTCGTCCATGAAGTCTTGCATTTTAGGACTAATTAGGTCATTTCTCATATTAAATTAACTCATTTAGGGTGTTTTGAACATTCTAGAAGTAATTTTAGCATTTCCCACCAATTAGGTTTCGAAGTGCAATTTTGACAAATTTAGGGACCTATTAGTAATTTTCTCATTTTAGGTCACATTTATAATTTTAGTTACCTATTTAAGGTACAATTGTCATTCCATATCATTATCAAGTCCCTCAGGGTTACTAGGATACTTTCACGTCGAAGGTATACCTTATTTTAGTAGTTTATCTTAGAATCGAGTTTTTTAGCATCACTAAGATACTTTCATGTCGATGCTATGCATTAGGGATAGGTTTGTCATTTCATGTTATGATTGAATCCTTTAAGGTATCGGGATACTTTCATGTTGATGGTATACTTTGGTGTATTTTAATAATTTACCTTAAAATTGAGTCTTTTAGGATTATCGAGATATTTTCATGTTGAAGGTATACTATAGGGGACATTTTGGTCTCTTCGACCAAATCCAAGTCTTTAGAGTCCAGTTTTATACTTGTAGTCAAAACTGGGCCTTAGGACTATTTTTATTAATTTTTGTAAACTCAAAGTTTTAAAATGAAGGTAGTGTTCCAAGTTAAAGTAGTACACGAAATTTCTCCCAGTATATGAGAGGGGTTCCATGAATTATTTTAATAATAAGATATCTTTTTAAAAACTTGAAAATTGGTACTTTTCAACTTTTGTAAAAATAAAAGCTTTCGTATTTCCTAGACTCTCTGATGGGTGTGAAAGATATTTTGGTTTTGAAAAACTTTCGTATTCCTTTGGTCTTTCAATGAGGTGCGAAAGAGATAATGATAACACTTTTTGTATTCCTCCGATCCTCCGGTGGGATATAAAAGATATTTTAATTTTCAAAAATATTAAATTCTTGAATTTCTCATACTGAATAATAATTTGTTTCATAAAATTTTTTTATTTATATATAGGGAAATTATAATTAAATATTGATACCAAAAATGAATAGAAATCCAAATTCAATTTAACATATCATAAGGTACCGATTATCGGGTGTAATGAGAGGGATCGATCCTTACTCGTGATTGTAATTGACTCCCAATCTCTAGTATTATTGCAAAACTCGAGGTTTGTTTTTAAAGATTTCGTAACACTTGAAATTTGAACTCTAATAGGTGACCAATCTCACCTAACCAAAATAGATTAGTGACGACTCTAAGATAAATAGTTGTTTTTAATGACTATTTAGGGTTAAGTTCAATGAACGATTCATCTTGATAACCCAGTCTTTAAAAATAAAAAATAATGATATATATATATATATATAGGAATGAGGAGTACACTTGCTTTTTAAGTCCGATTGGTTAGAATTCATATCCAAGCCACGTCGCAACAACTTGGCAACTCTATTGGGGACTAGTTAGAGATTTAGGCTTAAAATTAGTTACATACTAATTAAATTTTGATTAATTCAGTTTCAACTGGTATTTAATTATAATTCCCAATATTTCCAAAATTTTTTTATTATTTCAAATATATGTTAATTTTACACTAATCTATTTTTTGTATTATCTATCAAGGGTTTAGGTTAGGGTTTTATTTTTAATATTGCGTCATAAAAAGGTTCGTTTATCACTTTGCACATGCTGAGCACGTGCATTAGTTCTCTTCCAAATTTATAAAGGGGCATAGGTGACATAATATTTTTAGGAAAAAGTGAAGTAGCTCTGCCTTATGAGGTATGGCCTCTGTTTGTGCCAGTACAAAGCCTATAGGGTGTAAATTCCTAAGCCTGCTCGAGGTATTATCCTCGTTATAAGCATGAAAGATATTCCCACTCAAATTGAACCCTTTCCAACATAAACTTGGGACAAGTAAGGATTGGGTCTCTTGTTAGTCTTTTTCAAGCTTGGAAAGTTTAAAAACTGGCTTTGAGGTTTGACCTCAAACTTCATATAGTGAACTATATTGACCACCTTGTAAAAATCATGCCCAATGTAGATGTCACCAAAAAATTAGGAACACCAAAAGGGATAAAACCACATATTTCTCTCTTTCTCTCTTTATCTGAATATTCTTATTTATTTGGAAAATTTAGATAAGTTTTGGGATAATTTAGAACTTTTATTTATTTAGATAATTTGCAATTGTATTGTTTTTCTTTTCAAAGTTTATTGTGATTTGAATTTAATATTTCATACATATGCTATTTTATGTTCTTTATTTTCTTTTTTTTTGTGCATTTTTCATATGTATACAAGAATGCTTGTTTTAAAATAGAATTTTAGCTCAAGTTAATTTCATATAACTTTATGGCTCAATGAGTACATGCAGTAATTATTTTCAAGGATTTTCAAGAGGTTGACATTGAACTAGAATTGGATCAAAAAGAGCATTGGGACTGCATATCAAAGGGTTTTCTATCTGAGTTGTCAAAGATTACACTTCTGGATCTTCATCAGAATAATTTGAGAGAGTTGGTAGTGATATAAGATTGATGGGAAGTGCAAAATGACCCAATTTATTGAGAAATATGAGTAGATCGCACTACTCCTTAAGATACAGTTCGATGAGCAGTTAGTTTGGGTTGTGATCTAGTTTTGAAATCTATCATTCTGATGTTTTTGGTTTAATTTGCATGACATGACTCCAACTTGGAAGAGATCTCGCTTTGCTTGGGCTTGGACCTTTGGAAATAAGGCCTATGTACTATAAGGAACGCAGTCCGACTAGCTTCCATAAGAAATTAGGTGAAGTTCTTGACATAGATTTTGAGTCAAGTTGCCTTTATATCGAGCAGAAGGGAAACATTAGTGTTATTTCTTGGAAACTTCTATAAGAATGCATCCGAGTATGCTCCAACATTGAAAAGGCACTCGACCCATTTGTCTTTAGACATATATGGGTTGGTTTTTTTCCCGAGAGTATTAGAACATGTAGAAGCAATAGCGATAAACTTGTTCAGCTAGTTAAAAAGGAATATGCACCCAGCCTCAGCCATTCTAGCTGAGATAATTCAAGCACTCAAAACATGTCAAAAGAAAGATTAATGGAGATTTTTTGTGAGTGCTCTATTGTTGTATACTTAGGCTAGAGTCATTTTTAGGTGAAAGAGCTAAGAGGGTTAACAGCTATTTCTCACATTTTGCCCCTCTTCAGAAGTTCATCAAGAACGAATGGCCTAAATTAGGAACCAAGAGTTAATGGGTTAAGACATTCAAAAACTTTGCTTCTGAAGAAATAATATGGAGAGCACCTTTATTTTCACCAAAACTTTTTTTCTATCAATGTGGGGATTTGCTATTTGTGCATTTGCTTGGTATTTAGGGCACTGTAGGATATGCATCACTTTTAGTACTAAGACAATATGGCTCCCAATAATTTAGTTCGATGACTTTAGGACTAGTCAGCAAAAATCTTGAATATCAGGGTAAAAGTTATAGAAAACAACTTTAAGCAGTCGTTCTTAAATGGAAGGAAAGATATGTGTCTAGGTTATGTGCATAAACAATTAAGACCATGCTCGGTTATGATGCTTGGAAGAAAATCCAAGGATGTAACATGATTATTCTTGGCACAGTTGAGGCCATTCCTTGAGTATCTGTCTAACCAGAGCTTATCATGCCTTTCGAGGTTGATTTGATTAAAGAGGAAGTTACCAGGGAACAAAAAAGAATGAGAGATGAGAATTGGTGCTTCAAAAAAAAGTTACTTATTTAAGAATGAAGATAGAGGCTAAATGAAAAAAAAGTCATGAGTATGAAAGGAAAATATAATTTGAGAAAGTCAAACTGGGTAGAACAAAACAAAAAATTGAAGAGCTCTAATAGTACTTCCAAGGGAATGATGGAAGAAATGCATAAACTCAGGGAAGAGTTGGAGATTTGGAAAGCCAATGCCTTGGAAGGAGAAGTTGAGGGAACTATTTTCGAAAGAAAAAGAAATGGACATATTGATACTTATCCCTAGCTAAGGAGATCTATTGAGAAAAATGGATGACTCTGAGTCACCCTAGATCAAGAACATGAAAGGGTATACCAATTGCTTGAAGAAAGGGAAGCCCTTACAATAACTATTGTGAAGATGGGACTAGAACTACAATGGAGAGAAGATGATATTCACGCTTTGTTACGAGCCTACCAAGACATAGATGCATATTGAGATGACAAATTATGGTAGGCTAAAAATAAGCATTGAAGATAGGAAGCTGGGTGTATAGGTTGATAATGTATACTGATCATCTCATGGAACAAATGTACTTAACTATTATTCAAGCTAGAAAGATGGTGGAGAAGATGAAGTAACCATTGTACTAAAATTTTTAAAAGAGGCTCAAAAGCATTATGAGGAAATTAAAACTTTTCTTGGGTGTTATCCATGCATGATCAACAATGTGAATATGTAGTTCTCTAAAAAGTTAATGAAAATATTTTAAGTTTGGAATCTTTTGCTAAAGCAAGCATTCTCATAAGTGCATTCATATATTCATATGTTCATAACATGCACACATACATCATACTTTCATATTCATACATTGATTAATTTCACCAATTTATAAATGAAATTTTAACTCAAGAAATTTTAGAATTTTTATGGTTTGAAATTGCAAACTCAAAGAGACCAACCAAACCACCACCCACTCATCGATACTAAACTTGATACGGAGCAAGAAAAATAGTTGAAGACCACCTAGCAAGATTAAAAAGATTAGAGAAAAGTCATCTAAGGCTTAAGAGGCCATAATGAAAAGACAAAAAGAACTGCAAGCACAGGCCATAAGAATGATGGAATTGCTAATGGCAAGGGAGCTAATTCACCAGCAACTAGAAAGTAATACGGATGCTCTTATTGGGGGATCCAGAGGGTACTAGTTGATGGATAGATGACTAATGCTCAAAATGCATAGCTAGAAAATACCTAAAATGTGTAACAAAACATCCCCTAGCTAATCCACTGCCAGCCATTGTTATTAATCTTGATGCCCTTTCGCAAGGGACAAGTGTGAAAACCACAGTTTTACAAGGAAAGTTAGCAGTTTCTAATGTTGATGAGAAAAAAAGTGTAAACGAAAAGGCAAAAAGCAGGCTAAAACAAAGATAAAAAAAGGAAGTTATAGCTCCTTGAAAAAAGACTAAAGGCTATAGAAGGGATCGAACTATATAGCAGTGTTAAATGTTGGGAACCTTAGCCTGGTACCAAACTTAATCCTCCCGTTGAAGTTTAAAATGGCCAAGTTTTAAAAGTAAAAGGGCACTACATCCCCTTAAGCTCGCATGAAGATGTTTATCCAAAAAATTGTTGGATACTTATAAAATGACAAGCTTCTCATTCATTGTTTTCAAGAGATCTTATTAAGATTAACACTTTAATGGTATAATGATCTGAATTGTACTCAAATCCAATGTTGGATTGATTTGACAAACCCATTTTTGCAATAGTACAAACAAATGATCGAATGGGTACTAAATAAGTTAACTCTGCAAAAAATGGAAAAAAAAGCTTACAGAATCTTTCTAGGAGTATGGATAGAAATGAAGGGATATGGCCTCCCAAGTTTAACCATTTTAAATGAGAAAGAAACAACTATGCTATTCGTTAATACTTTGCATCCTCCTTACTATGACAAGTTAGTAGGGAATGCGACTAAGAACTTTGCTGACCTTGTTATATCAGTGTAGACATTTCATTTTGTCCAAGGCAATTTTTGGCATCTGCGGACATAATTGAAAGATAATAAAATTAAAAAAAATAGGGATGACTGCTGGGTGCTAGTGTCACTAGACATAATTAGATGACACGATGCTAAGTGAAAAGTTTTTTTGGAAGGTCTGAAATGCCTAGGGGTCGTATCAAAGAAAAATGTAAAAATGAGAATCAAAGGTCACTATTTAGGGTGTCACCATAGTCATTCAGATGAGCACGAGTCAATTTCCTATTATTTGTGACCAAGGTGAGGTAATTCAGAGAGCCAAAGGTATGTATAAGTTAGATTGGTGCATAGGTATCACAACCAAGCTCTCACATTGCTAAAATTCAAATTTTCACATGTAGTATCAATACAAAAGGTTTTGGTATCAATACCTATGGTGTGGTCTTCATACGTAGTGTGTTTATATTGATACAAGTCTTGGCGGTAGCTAAGTTGTGATTTTTGGCAAAATGTATGCACAAGTAGGAGTGTCGATACAAATCCATGGAGTGTCGATAAAAGGCTCTAAGCTTTGAGACTGGAAATAATTTTTTGCTCATGTTATTGATACACACTTCATTGTATATATACTAATGGGTAAAAGTTACCTTGCGTATTGATACAAAATATTTTGTATCGATACAAAATGTTTTGTATCGATACATTAAGGCTTTTTTGCCCAGTTCGAGCCATTTTTCAACCTTTGCACCATTAATTTGGAAATTTGATTTAAACCCATTCTTGCACAAAAAATTATCATAATTCATACCAGGCCTCAGCTATGGGCTCATGATTGGATTTAAACAAACTTTTTAGGCCCAAATTGCTAATAACAAATGATATTTTCATGAAATATATGGTTTGTCAAAGGGCAGGCTTGGCTTTTCTCTAGTTGCAGACTGCTACAACTTTTTTGCACCATTACTCTGCATGGCAGAACCAATGGAAATAAGATCAACTGAGCATAGTACCTAGAATTGTCTCCTAGTATATAAGGGAAAAGCCCACAATGCCCTTGCTTTTAGCTTAAAAACATTGGTTGAGCACACTCCATATAAAAAAAGCTAATCTTGGCTCAGAAGAGGGAACCAACAGAGACATTTTTATCTTGTTCTCAAACATCTCCAAAAAAAGCCTCTAGCAACTTTCTAACCTAAAATACTCCTAAAAACACTGTTCCATTGCCCTTAATTCCTCAACCAAGAACTTCATTCTCGTAGTTCCTCCAAACCCTTACCAGAAAACCTCTAAAAACTCAACCTTTCACACACTTTCATCCTTAGAACCCTTCTCTATCCACATGAAAACCAAAAAAGCTTCTTCTTTTCATCCTTTTTCTTGATAAACAATAGCAAAAAGAAGGAAGAAACTGAGTTTAGAGTCACTACCCTAAGTAAAAAAGAAAGTTTAAGACTTTTTTGGTATATTTTCTCTACCTTGCTCCATTTATTTTTTATTTTTATCATTTGCATCATTTCAGTTAGCTATTCATGGTGCCATGGCCATTCTAAGACTTTCATGCGTTATCATGGCCTTGGTTCTGGTAGTCTTAGGGCCTTGATGATCTTTTTGATGTCTTAATGGTGCTTGAGTGACCAAACATGCTTCTCATCATTTTTGTCACCAAAACAGCTCATGTCCATGCACCTTTGGTATGATTCATCCAAAATCACATGCTTAACACATGCTTGAATCTTTATCCTAACATGTTTTTTAACATATTCATGTATTCCTTTACATTTTGATGACTTTCATTGTATAAAAATGTTGTCTTGAAAATTCCAACATGTTTTTCTACTTTTAAATACGATCATATGATCTCCCATAACATGATCTTTGATGTTATCTTTATACATCTTATTTGTCACTTCCTTGCATTTTTTTCATCTTTTCTATGTCAAAATGTCATCTTTTGCTTGAATGCATTATTCATGTTCTTCATTATTTATTGCATTATGTTCATAACGTTTTTGTCATAAGCGTTTTCTTATTTATAGCAAAAATGTGATTTTAAAAAGAAAATCTTCAAGTTAAGTCTATACTACCTCCAATGGATAAGACTAGCATGGGTTTAATGTTTTCACAAAATTGGTCTTCCAATCTTAGAGATAAATCAAACATTTTAGGTTTGGATTCATGGTGAAACAAGTTCTTATTTTTCAAACAAAAATAACCCTTTTAGTTGATAAAATAAGTAATAGGCCTTGATCTTAAGCTTAAAACCTTCATTTGTAATATGGTCAACATGTTGTTTTATTGTCCCAAGCAACCTCAAGATTATGGAATGAACTCCTGATGCTCATGTCATTCTTTTTTCTATGACACAGACGTTCAAACATCCATGACTCGAGCTTAACCCTAAGAAACTCAAAGAATCAAATAATCCCTATTTTTGGTCTAGTAGCACTATAGTTCAGATGTGAAAAATTAGTTTCAAATCATAAATGATTTTATTATAATTTTTTGATTTTTTTCCTTAAAGGGTGTTGAATTATCTTTCCAAAAGTGTCTCGTTTGCCCTTGGATAATCCTGAATAAGGGAATCATGATTTTTCAAACCCTTACTATTCAAAACCCCTAAAACTAGCACATTACATTTTGATTGGTCTGTTTCAGCCCATTAGATGATTTTTTTATATTATCTAAATATGTTTCCCAGGAAGTTAACGAAATTCTCTTTCCAAAAAGGTACTTTTTAAAATTTAATGATCCTAGATGAGTTCAAAATGATTTTTCAAAATCTATCACATCCTTTTCCTTATGCTTGCTGCCCATGTCAAAATAGGCCTAACTCAAAAAACTAATTCTGCCTAGAAAGTGATTATCTAAGATTTTTGAAATATTTTTTTATTAGTCCTCATTGTGTTACCTTTCCAATGGTACCTTGCTTACCCCTTGAATCCTTTGAGTGAACCTGAAATAAATTTAGGAAGGGAGATAGCACGATGTTATCCCCTATCTTTTAGAATTAAAATTAATCCCTTTCCCGAATTGCCATTATCAAGATGTTTGAACTTCTCGAAATACATTAGATTGGCTCCCCCCATAACATAAGCCTTTTAGTCTCAAATTAAGGCTTATAAAAAAAATATATTTTTTTCAAATCCTTGATTTCCCATTTTCAAGATACCTTTTAAAAATATATAAAATAATATCCTTTTTTCTTTTAAACCATCAAAATATCATTCTTGGGGATATTCCAAACCCACCATTTCGAGGGGATACACTAACCCTATTCTCCATCAAGAAACTTAAATTTTCTCTCTTAGATTTATTTAAGATTCCTAATTATTTTTCTTGAATCAACAAAAATTTTCATTCTTGGGGATACTTCAACCCCACCATTCCGAAGAGATACTCCAATCTTGTTTTCCACTAAAAAAAATTGAAATTTTCTCACCCATATTTT
>JBBYHM010000006.1:8303042-8402876 GCA_038381775.1 Adansonia rubrostipa
TCAACCCCACCATTCCGAAGAGATACTCCAATCTTGTTTTCCACTAAAAAAAATTGAAATTTTCTCACCCATATTTTTTCCAGATTCGTAATTATTTTCTAAAATCATCAAAAATTTTCATTCGCAGGGAATACTCCTACCTCACCTTTCTGAGGGGACATAACCCCGCTTTTACCTCAAAATCTAAAAATTTTCTTTCATCCAGATATCCTAGATTTTTTTTGATTAAAATAGTTTGCCTCTCAAATTAGCACTGAATCCAAATATGTCTCTAAATTGTCATTCTAGTTATTCTTAATAATCGAAGGCAAGTACAAGATACATTCTGATCATCCATCCTTTTTATGTTCTTTTGTTTGTGATTGTTTATTTATGAAATTATTATATTCCTTTTTATCCTACTAACACATTTCCTTTTTGTAGCGATCATCATGCATTCATTTTTAAAAATCATTTTAAAAATTTATAACGAAATGGTCCATGTTTGTATCTCTCTAGTGCCTAACATGGAAAATTTAAATTTTTAAAATTTAATCCAAAAATTTATTTTCATTAAAAACCCCTATGTTTTTTATACCTCCGTGGTGCATAGGTGATACAAATTTTCTTTCACAACCTGGATCTACAATTTTCACAAAGATTCATGCATAAATGAGGATTATCTAAATAATGACCAAATGGAATAATTAAACTAAAACCGAAGCCAGATATAGTTAGTTAGTACCAATTTTGGGCATCGTAAAGGTGCTGATCCTTCCCTACGTGTAACTAACTTTCAAACCCAACCAATGAATCTCTAGACCTTGTAGACCTTGAAATCAACATTTTGAGTTTTATAACTCAGAATATTATTTTTGATAAGCATCCGATCATGCCTAGCTCAAAATAATTGATGGTGACTCTAAATTTATAGTTACTTCATGGTAACCTTCTAATACTAATTGGATGAGCGATTCGTCTGACAGTCTTTTTCCCTTTCGTATTGCTATGCCTAATTCAAATCTCGATCAGGGGATAAACCAAAGGCTTAACCAAACCACCATGTGTATCTTTTAAGTTATGCACGCCCGCATCAGATCATTTGGACAAAAAAAGGTGATAAATGGCGATAATTAGGGGAGATTATTAAGATGACTATAAAAGCTGAAAAGATTATTATTGATAAATCTTCTACTAGAAAAAAAAAACTAGATCTAATAAAAGAAAGGAAAAGGCCCCATCCATCAACCATGTTGCATCAGCCATATCGTCAAGGACCTCACCCTTATTATTACAATCAAGGGTAGCAGGCCCAAAATACCTATTCTTTTAATGCATCCCGAGCTCTTGCCCCACTAATCTCATAGATTAACATTCTAAATCCTCCTCCCTAAAATCAAACTAGGCATAATTCCAATCAGCCAGCCCAAAGACCCAATCAACCTAGACCCCATTGCGAGTCTCTTTTTTATTCTTATAAAGAAATATTTAACAAGCTTCTTGAGGTTCGATTAGTATCTCCCATTTTTTCCAAACCATATAAGGGTAGTTTCCTTAGCTGGTACAATTTGAATGCTTATTGTGAATATGATGCAATAGTAGGGCATTCAATTGAGAATTGTCTAGTTTTTAACAAAAAAGTCCAAAGTCATCTTTAAGTGGGTGCTTTTCGACTTGACAATGCCCCAAGACTTAATATTGCCATAAATCCTCTACCTAATGATCTTGAGACTATAATTAATTTTTGATTGTTGAAGAAAAATAATGAGTAAAAAATGTCCAAGAAATCTGACCCCAATGGAAAAAGTTCGAGCAATCCAAGGCAGAATCTTTGTTTGAAATCATAAAAGTACAGGGAACCAATCTAATCTGGGGGCTAACTTTTGAAAGTTTCACATGACTATAAGACATACTTTAAGATTGTCTAGAATTTTCAGCCATGATCCAAAAGATGATGGATATTGGTAAAGTTGAATTCTATGAAAGAATTGTTCAAGAAAAGTCAATCAATATGATCAATGAAAGACCATCACAACCACCTTCTGGTTTTAATCGCCTTTTCATCATCTATTGCAACTAGCAAATGCTATACCTTTCAAAACCAAAATCGCTTCCAGACTCATAATCAAAACACCAACACCCTTTCTATACAAAAGCTAAGTAGGTGCCATAAAGGTATGATAGTTGAGTGACAACTTTAGAGGCTGCTACAGGCCAATTACTTACTATCAATAAATGACTAGAAGTGGCCATCATTATGGCCTTAAAACTAGTAAAGCTAGTGCTAAAGCAAAATTAAAGGGACAAACATCTGAAAAAGCCACAGTTACCGAAGATGTTCCAATAAAAGTATAATAACAGGTGAAAAACATGAAATAACCAAAATTTTCAAGTTTATTAAACACATGAATATAGCATTATGGAGCAATTCAAACAAAAACCAGCAAAAATTGCTCTATTACTTAACCAAGCATATGACCCTTAAGATACATTGATAAATAAACTTGATCATGTGGTAAATAATATTATCGTTGACAATTTTATTTCATTCAACGATGTTGAAATCTTGCCAAAAAGGACCATTTCCATAAAAGCCCTTCATATAATAATAAATTAGAATGGCATTGGACTGCCTAAATTTCCCATTGATAATGGATCAACTTTGAATGTGATGTCGCTAATCACTCTATCCACTTGCCAATTAATGCTAGCCAAATTAAGCGCAACTAGATGGTTGTCAAGGCATTTGATAAAGCAAAAAAAATTAAAAGAACTATTTTAATTTCTTTAAATATCGACCCACGCTTATTTGAAGTAGAATTTCATATGATAAATATCATCCCAACATACAATTATTTATTAGGATGACCATGGATCCACTTTCTCGGTGTTATACCATCATCACTTTGTTAAAAAGTCAAACTCATAACTAATGAAAAACTAATCAATGTATCTAGGGAGGAAGACATCATAGCCATGACTTCTACCAAAGCCTTTTATGTTGAGGCAAATGCCAAAGCTAAAGAGTATTACTTCAAAGCCTTTGAAATTGTTAATGTTGTCATTGTTGCAGAAGATTCTATAGTTCTTAAACCTAGGCTACCAAAAAGCACACACATAAGCCTTAAGCTTATAGTGGGAAAACGTACTTGAGTTGGAAAGGGGCTTGGAAAATATTTACAAGGGATAAGTCATTCCATCAATGTAATTGGCAAGAAAAACAAACATGGACCAGGTTTTAAGGCAGAATTAGAGTAAAAAAAAAAAAGATAGAGAACAAAACTTAAGGAAATCAACTGACCCAAGCCATTACTCAAAAGTTAAGCTAAAAGTCAGCCTTTACCCTTTACTGAAAGAAATTTTTTACAATAGAGGGGTCATTAATCTAGAAACCAAAGGAAAAGAAAACAAAGATTCATAATAGTGATTAATGAGGCCTTCTAGAAGTCTCAAGTGGCCACCATTGTAGAGAATAGTAAGAAGGCAAATAATGATCACCAATCTACCCATGTCCTCTTGGATAAATTTGGAAGAATTAGACTATTATCAAGAAAACTATAGTATTCAGGCCAATTCAAGAGTGATTACAGGAACTCACTTTAACATCCAAGGATCTTTTTGTAACGAATTTAAAATTATCATTTTCAAAAATGAAATGCATATATCCTTTTTTGGAAATTTAATTTCTTTCATACTAATATTCTTTTTTCCTTTTTACATGTACATATATAAATCATGCAATATATTTGTTTACCCATTTTTTTTCTTCTTTTTATCTTTATAGATCTCCTAATCAAAGAGAAACTGATGATCTTAATCATGATTCAAAAATTAATTTTAAATGAGCTATTTGTTTGAATAAGGTTAATTTCAAAGAAGATGTTGATGATTATACTTTGCATACTTATCTGTAAAAATATTAATAGGAAGATGAACGAATAATGCCCTATAAACAGCCAATAAAAGTGATAAATGTAGAGGATAATGAGGATGGTACAGAAAAGGTTAGAATAAGGATTACTCCTATGCCTACTACTAGAGAAAAATTAATGAGTTTGCTTCAAGAGTTTTAAGATGTCTTTGCATGGTCTTATCAAGATCTGCCAAGATAAGATATGAAGTTTGTGGTCCATAAATTACTTTTAAAACTAGAATACATGCCGATTCAGCAAAATTTAAGAAGAATGAAACTAAAAATGCTTTTGAAGATTAAAAAATAGGTAAAGAAACAATTTAAGGTTGGATTTCTTAAGGTAGCAAAATACCTGGAGTAGGTTATGAGCCTTAGTCCCTAAAAAAGATGGGAAAGTTAGAATGTGCATAGATTATCAAGATTTAAATCGAGCAAGTTCAAAAAATAATTTTTCTCTTCCCTATATTAATACTCTGGTTGACAACATCACGAAGAGCTATTTATTTTCTTTCAGGATAGATTCTTAGGGTATAGCTAAACTAAAATGGCACCAAAAGACATGAAAAAACCCATATTTGTCACAATATGGGTTACCTTTTGTTTTAAGGTAATGCCATTTTGATTAAAGGATGCATGGCAACTTATCAAAGGGCAATAGCCACTTTTTTCCATGATATGATGCATAAAGAGGTCAAAGTATAAATGGATGATATGATTGTCAAATCGCCTCAGGAGGAGAGGCATGTTATAGATTTACAAAAGTTGTTCAAAAGGTTGAGAAAGTATCAATTAAAGTTGAATCTATCAAAGAGTACCTTTGGCATAAAATTAAGGAAGTTATTGGGCTTCATTTTAAGTGAAAAGGGAATTGAGCTTGATTTTGATAAGATTAGAGCCATTCAGGAATTACCATCTCTACGCATGCAAAAAAAAGTAAGAAGTCTCCTTGGGAGATTGAATTACATTGCCTATTTTATTTCCTAACTTATGAATAACTGTGATCTAATTTTTTGGCTCTTTTAAAAGCATAACCCGAAAGGATGGGATAAGAATGCCAAAAAGGATTCGAGAAACTGAAACATCACTTATTGAGTGCCCTAATTCTAGAACCACCAGTTCTAAGGCGTCCTCTCATACTCTACCTTACGGTATTTAAGATGTCAATGACATGCATGTTAGAGCAACATAATGAAAGGGAAGAAAAAAGAAGCCATTTATTACCTCAGTAAAAGGTTTTTGGACTATGAGATAAATTATTTTCCAATAGAGAAGATATGTTATGCCCTAGTTTTGAAGGCTCTGACAATACATGTTGTATCATACTACCTAGCTAATTACCTAAATGGATCCTATCAAGTTCCTCTTTAAAGCACCAACACTTTTTAGACGAATAGCTAGATGGCAGGTCCTGTTGTTAGAATATTATGTAGTTCCATATGAGTCAAAAGGCTATAAAAAAAGTGCCGTTACTGAATTCTTAGCAAGTCAAGCACTTGATGACTATCAGTTTATAGATTTTGATTTCCCTAATAAAGATTTGATGAATATCTCAAGGAAAGAGAAAAAACTTACCATAGAAATCAAAATGGAAGATGTATTTCAATAAAGCCTCAAATGCTTTAGGTCATAGAATTGGGGCAATTCTAATGTCCTTGGAAGGAGAGTATTATCCTTTCACTGCCAGATTTGCACAAATAATATGGCAAAATATAAGGCGTCATCATGGGACTTTATGCAACTGTAGAAAGAAAAGCTTAAAAAATTAAAAATCTATAAGGATTTAGCTTAAGTGATTTATCAATTATGTGAAAAATAGGAAACCCGAGATTCAAGGCTACTAAATATAAAAGGTCGATTCTAGAAGTGCTAGAAGAGTTTAAGAATGTGGACTTTATCCATTTATCCCAAGATGATAATAAAATGGCAGATGCTCTAGCCACCAATGCCTTAATGTTCAAAGTGAATCAAGAATTAGAAGTAACCCCAATTTAAATGAGTATATATCAATCTCCTGCACATTTTCATAATGTTGAAGTGGAAGTGGATGGCCTCCCATTGTATTATAACATTAAAAGATATCTCAAGGATTCAGTATACCCAAACAACACTTTTGAAAATGACAAAAGGACACTAAAAAGTTTGGGAATAAGCTTCATTTTGGATTATGAGGTTCTATAAGAAAAATTATGATCATACATTGTTGATATGTATGGATGGTTCCAAATCATAAAAAATTTTGAAGAAGGTAAATGAAGGGTTTTGCGGAATCCATGCCAATTGACATAAAATGGCAATACAAATCATAAGGTTGGGATATTTCTAGATGATTATAGAGGGTAACTGTGTCAAGTATGCTTGAAAATGTCATAAATGTCAAGTCTATGCCAATAACATCCATGTACCACCTTCCCCATTACATGTCATGACTGCGCCATGGGCTTTCTCTATATGCGACATGGACATTATTGGCCAAATTACCCCTATAGCTTTGAACTATCATTATTTCATCTTGGTGGTCATAGACTACTACACCAAATGGGTTGAAATTGCCTCCTGTGCAAATGTAATAAGGTCAACAGTGATAAATTGTTGAAAACCAACATTATTTGCCAATTTAAAATTCCAAAAAGAATTATAACAAATAATGCTTCTAATTTGAATAATAAATTGATGACAAGGATGTATACTCTCAAAATCTCACATCACAATTCGATGACATAGCATCTGATGATGAATGGAGTTGTAGAAGCAGTCAATAAAAACTTTAAGAGGATTATGGGAAAGATGGTGAAGACTTATAAGGATCAGTATGAGAAGCTCCCTTTTGCCCTCACTGCTTATTGAACTTTGGTCCAGACTTTAATAAGAGCGACCCTTTATTTATTAGTATATGGCACAGAGGCTGTGCTGCCAATTAAAATTGAGATCCCCTCGCTCTAGGTATTGATGGAATCTCAGCTTAAAGAAGCTAAATAGGTCCGAGATTGATATGAAGAGTTAAATTTCATTAAAGAAAAGAAGTTAAAACCTATCCAACATGGGCTAATATATTAGAAAAGGATGATGAGAGCTCATGACAGGAAACTCTACCCAAGGTAATTCCATGAGGGGAAATTGATATTAAAGAAAATTCTTCCCAATCATAAGGATTCACAAGTTAAATGGATAACTAATTAGGAAAGGCCCAACTTGGTTTAGAAAGCATTTTCCAAAGGAGCATTAATTTTGGCATAAATGGATGGGGATACTTTACTAAACCTTATCAATTTTGATAATGTAAAGAAATATTATGCCTAGATGATGATATATGAAAAAAATAAAATAATAAAAAATTAAAAAATGGGATAAAAACCCAAAAGGGAGTGAAATTAAAGGCAATAAAAAAAAGAAGTTTCGAGTTAAAAACCCAAAAAGGTAGCTTAAGCATTTGGTAAAGAATGAACAAAGCATAATGCACTGAAAAGTTAAGGCTGGAAAAAGGCATGGTATGGTTAGAAACGTTCTTAAGAGATAGATCTACATAAGAGCAAATATTTTGCTCAAAAGAGGCCTTTGAAGAACTAAATAGGACATTCTATCAATCAAAATAATATTTGAATTCCTTCTGTGCCTCACCCTTATTTTTGCTCTTGTTGAAAAACAAATATTGTATCTTTTTTTTCTTGTTGAAACACAAATATATATCTTTGTTTATACTCTTGTCAAATTACCTTTTAACCCTACTAACATTTCTATCAAATGTTGATTAACAATTTAAGAAAATGGAAAATAAAAATAATTGTAAAGAGATTTCCTTATATTACTTTGGAATAAGGTTAAACATTATAAGGACCTCAGTTAATATATTTCAAATGCTTTTAGCCATTCTAGGAAGGATTAAGATGGATGGACAACACTCTTAAATAAAACTTAGGGAAAAGAATTTAGGAAATGTGATCAAAGAAAAAATTCCAAATAAAAAACAAATCCTTTAGATGATTCCTTGAAAGAAAGAGTAAAGTAGACACAAACTCTCTTGCCAAAAGAAAAGGAAAAATTCATAACATTTTTAAAAAAGCCTTTAACTCCAAGTTTAAATGTAGGCCCATTTTGCCACCACTATTTTCTAAATACACCTTCAACTCCAAGAATAGGAGTAGGTTCATTTTGTTCTCAAAATTTTTTAAAGATGCCTTCCACTTCAAGTCAGGTACTGGTTCTCTTTGCTAAAAAGAAAAAAGATATCCACAACATTTTCTGAAGATACCTTAACTCCAGGTAGAGTTACAAGCCTACTTAACCAAATGAAAAAAATATCTATCACATTTTCTAAAAATATCTTAACTT
Source organism: Adansonia rubrostipa (assembly GCA_038381775.1). Classification (NCBI taxonomy): domain Eukaryota; kingdom Viridiplantae; phylum Streptophyta; class Magnoliopsida; order Malvales; family Malvaceae; genus Adansonia; species Adansonia rubrostipa. Next base: position 8,311,261 of record JBBYHM010000006.1, read on the forward strand.
TAAAATAGGCTAGATTAGATATTATCCGTAATAAGTAATGAAAAAACTCACAAACCAAAAAATATAATTATAAAAGTTCATCATATACACTCTACATGCATCACATTCAATGATTTACAGATTAAAAGCTAAGCATGATATTAGAGAAAAGTAACAATCATTTAGTGTGCTAACTTTATCAAAAACAAAAGGTTAGTCTCGCATTTTTCCAAACATTTCAAATATCAAACCTTGTCTATACCCTAACTTGACTATTATGGTTTTGCCTTGGTCAATCCATTAAACTTAGGTTTCACCTTGGTCACCCTTAGTTAACTATTATGGTTTCACAACAAACTATGGTTTTGCCCTAGTTAACCCATCTGACTTAGGTTCTGCCCTAGTCACCCTCAGTTGACTATAATGGTTTTGCATTGGTCAACCCATCCGACTTAGGTTCTGCATTGGTCACTCTTAGTTGACTACTATAGTTTTGCCTTGGTTAACCCATTCGACTTAAGTTCCATCTTTCACCCTAGTCAACCCATCCGACTTAGGTTCTACCCTTGTTACCCTTAGTTGACTACTATGGTTTTGCTTTAGTCAACACATCCAACATAGGTTGTATTTTGATCATCCTTAGTTGACAATTATGGTTTTGCATTAATCAACCCATCTGATTTAGGTTCCGCCTTGGTCACCTTTAGTTGACTATTATAGTTTTGCTCTAGTCAACCCATCAGACTTAGGTTCTACCTGGTCAATCTTAGTTGATTATTATGGTTCCATCCTCGTCAAGCATCAGAGTTAGGTATCACCCTTGTCACCCTTTGTTGACTATTATGGTTTTGCCTTGGTTAACCTCTTAGACTAGATTCTTCCTAGGTTAACTCCTTTAACTTAGGTCTCGCCCTAGACCTAAAGTTCTCCTTTCAGTTATTCTATTTTAATGTACATGTTTTTATTTTATTTTTTAAGACTCTATAACCCAAATAAACTTCTGTTTATTTGGTTTTTGCCTTATACCTAATTCTCAGCAATAGCCAAAGAGAGACAGTTGTAAGCACATAATTTCCTCCGAGCTTATTTTTCTGATAGTCCTAAATATTTGAGATTGAGAACCTAATGACTCCTAGTAGTGGTCGACTTTCCTCCAGACGAGATTGGCATGTTCAAGACCTAGTTGGTCATACTTAGTTGACCGCACATATAGGTGACAGAAAATGGGCAGTTTTGAGAGTTAAAAAGATTAAATCTCAGATAAAATGATGAATATTCAAATGAAAAATTAGTTTTTAAATATTTTCTTGATAAAGTTTGAAATTTATTTTTGCAGATAATATCAAGATTGAGTTTCTAATTTTAGCAATTTTTAGATTTTTTTGTGAAATTTTGAGAGCCGACTGTCATATATTTTTACTGATTCTCGTATGGTATTTATGCCAATACTCACTACAAAAAATCTAAAATATTAAAAAACAAATCTATATTGGCATTTTATACTATGAGGTATCAAATTGTCAAATTTATTTATTAAATTTGAATTTTTTACAATATTGCGAGTGCCATGCTCGTGATTTTTTTTCATAAAATTTGTTTCAGATTTCAAGATTTCATCTTTATTATTTTTATTAATTAATATTTTGAATAATATGTTACATTTAATTCATTCTTATAAATTTGAACATATTTTTAGAACTTTCTCGTTTCCAAAATATGAAATTTTCTATTGTGTAAAATTTTTTTGTAGAATTTTCCTAAGTTTAAAATCTGTAACTTTTTTGAATACTTTCAATAAATTAATATAAATTCAATTTTTTATACTCTAATTCATTTTATGTATTTTCCTTTTTTCAAATGCATATTTTCCATTTTATGTATTTATTTCGAGTTTAAAATTTTAATTGCTTCTTTTTCACACATAAAATATACTAATTTATTTACAAGAATTCTTTTTTAGAATTCAACATTTGAAATACTTGTTAAATATTTTAGTAAAATTAAAACATGAAATTTCCTATCGCATTAATTTTTCTATTAAGGAAAAACTCCAAGCATTGAATTTTGTTTGTTTTTAATCATCAATTTTTCATGAATTTTATTTTTTTAATATGAAAATTTTCATTTAGTGCTTCAAGTTTTTTTAGCCCCCATACTTTAGAATTTTTTTATTTACTTTGTTTTCAGACATAATTCTTCTAAATTCTCATAAATGTTTTTTTTAATTAATTTCTTTCACTTGGAATTTTACTATGGAAATTTTTATTTGAATTATCACTTCTTAAATATTTTATGTTTAATTATGTTTTTATGGGCCAAGAAAATTTTCCATTTCGTGGACTTAAGACTTTAAAATTTAGCTATGGGCTTTCAAAACCCATGAAGCTTCCAAGAAGCCCACAAAGCTTATTTTAATTCTCCAACAAGCTCACCAAGCCCATTTTAATATTTAATTTTTTTAACAAAGTCCACTAACTTTTTTCTTCTTTTCTTTGATGTATTTTACATATATATATATATATATATCAATTATTTTAGTTTTTTTTTTTATGGAATTTTAATATGAATTCCTATATGATTAAATTCTTAATTGGATTTATGATGTACAATTTTATTTTCTTGAGTACATGAACTTTAATTTGCTATCATTTTTTATGGAATTTCTAACTAGGATTTTCTTGCACCTTGATTTCATTTATTTCTTTACTTCCAATATTATTTTTACTTGTAAATTTATAAATGAATTTTATTTTTATATAATTCATTTTGATGATTTATTAATTTAGTTACATGAAATTCAATTTGGTTGGAAATAAATTCTTTTATAATTAATTTAGTTTCTTCCTAACTAATTCCATTAAGTTAAGCCAAACGTACTACGTGATCGTCATGCCACCTGCACTAGCAAAATCATGACAATAGGATGGTGGCTTATAAACAAAGATGACTAAAGTATAAGCTTATGACACACTGATAATTATTTTTAACTTAACAAGTTAGCAAATTATAGAATAAATTAAAAAAAAAAAAGAAAAATGATGAAAACAAGCATGGAAATTTGGCCAATGAGGATTTTTATGCCAAATCATTCTCTTCTGTAGATAGGGGAGGATATTTTCAATTTGTTTCTCTTAGTTTTTAGCAAAAAAAAAAAAAAGAAAGAAAAGAAAAGAAAAAAGGAATTTGATTTATTTCAAAGTTTTCAAGGTAGTTTTTTCTTGAAAATTCATGTTGTTTATTTCATCTTCTATTTTTATTCACTTCATTTTCATCTTCTTCAACTCTTGATGCCAATTCCATAATCCTTACTTATTAAGGTGATTAAGTTTAAGCTTAAGCTATGGCAGATTTCATGCTTAAGAAGCTAAGCCCAATGTTGATGGATTTCATGGCTCATGCATGGTTGTATTTAGCATTTTTTTTTTCTTTTTGCATCTAGCTTGTGATTTTTCTTTGATATTGATATTTTGAGAATTTTTGTTGCATGTTAAGCTTGGTACTGTTCTAGGATAACATTAACGTTCATTTAGGTCTAGTTTCATGAAAAGTGAACTTTTAGGGTTATTTTGTAAATAGTTGACACTTTGGAGGTTAAAATATTTCTTCTTTTAATTTTTAGGCCGTTTAGTGTTGTTTTGGTTCATGGTAATACTTATGGGGGCTGTTGCATAATTTTTCCAATTTTTTTGCAAATTCATTTAAGAGTATTCCTTTGCTTGGCCGAAATTTATAGGGGTCAAAATGCAATTTTCACATCTTTTAGGCCATTTAGGTGTATTTCTTAGCTTTCTCAAACCTTTAAGGACTATTCTATAATTTTTTAAATTTTTTCAAACTTATTTAGGGGCATTTACATGCCTAAGTCAAATGAATAGTGGCTTAAAAAATGGAAAATTTTAATTCTTAGCATTTTGAGGCCACTTGGTAATTTTAAAACCTATAGAGGCCTATTTGCAAAATTGAGAAAACTTGATTCTAGGCCTAAAGTGCTTGGCCTAATACTTTAGGGCTCAATAGAAATATTTTCTATGCATTTTGATTTTATTTAATGGCCATTTCTTATATGTTAAATCATTTAGCGTTCAGATTGTAATTTTAAAAGTTTAGTGGCATTAGTGAAGTCTTCCAGTTTTGGACTAATTAGGTTATTTCTCATATTAAATTACCCATTTAGGGTACTTAGAACTTTTTAGAAGCAATCTTAGCATTTTCCCACCATTTAAGGGTCGAGTGCAATTTTGAGAAATTTAAGACCTATTAGCAATTTTTGCATTTTAGGTCACATTTGTTATTTAATTTACCCATTTAGGATATAATTGTCATTTCATATCGTTATCAAGTCATTTAGGATTACCGAAACTCTTTCACATTGAAGGTATACCTTATAGGCATTTTAGTAATTTACCTTAAATCGACTCTTTTAGTACCACTAGGATACTTTCATATTGATATTGTGCTTTAGAGTCACTAGGATACTTTCATGTCGATGGTGTAATTAGATATTGTGCTTCAAAATCTAAGGGATCATTATTAGCAAAACTAAAATTTATATATATCATGATAAAAATGTTAGCTCAAGGAAAAGATTGAACCAAGAAGGGGTGAATTGGTTCTTACAAAAACTTGATAAATTTGAAGTAAATTGAAAATAAAAATAAGTTAAAGGTGAGAAAAATAAGAAATTAATATGTAGGGGTTCGGTCCTTGAACTTGGCACCTACGTCCTCTTTTCTTGGTACTTTCTTACCAAGGTGATTCCCACAATTCACTAAACAAATTATTACTTTTAAGGCTAAGGTATAACCTTACACCACTATCTTTTAAGGCTTAAATAGAAACTTTCAATCCCTTTAAGAATTCTACCGTAAATTCTCAAATATTTTCACTCACTTTCACACAATCCCTTTTGTGATATAAATGAGTATTTTGCAAATAGGTTGAACCTCTAGTAGATAGATATTTGCTGGAATTTAAGTATAATGTGAATGAGATACAAATAAGCTTAGAAGATTATAAATTTGATATAAGTAAAAATGAAGAATTTGCAGATCTTTGAGCTTTTTTTGTTCAATGCTTCAATGATTTTTGTATCTCTACATCTTCAGCTGTTGGGAACCTCTATTTATAGCTTGAATTTGATTCATAGATGTTGGGCATTTAATGTGGTGGTTGGAGAGCCATTGTAGCATTCATAAATGCTTGTTTCTTTCAAACCCACACTGTAGTATCGATACAATACCAATAGTATCGATACAAGAATAAAAAAATGACCATTATAGCTTGTTGTATTGATATAAGGAACTGAGCATCGATACCAAGCAAGCTGTATCGATACAGACACACTTGTATCGATACATGTAAAGGTTTCAGCCAAACCTTAGTTACTGCCAAGCCTTGTACCGATACATATAGGGTGAGTATCAATACTTACTGAAATGTATCGACACATGCTTAAAAGTATCGATACCAATGAGAGTTTTAAGCATAGTATCAACACATTTGTTCTTTGTATCGATACATACCTTCAAGATCCTTTGTAAAATGATTTTTCTTAACTCTAACATATCTAAAAAATATTCTAAGTATAAATATACATTTTGGAACATATATTTTTGATAAAATATGAACTTAGTACTTTTCAAAATGTTTTTCAATTTTAACACATATACCAAGTTAAGTATAAATTAATTTAGCTTAAGTTCTTTATTATATAAAAATCGAATTCAAGGTTAACAATCTCCCACTTTTTGGTATAACAAAACTTAAGATAAATTTGTTTGTTTTAAAAAAACTCCCCCTCAATAAAGCAACGGTTTTCAAATGTTTTAATTTGGGTAAATTGGGTCCTTTAAAGCTACAACATTTCAAATTGATAATATTGCCATAGATTAAAAATCAAGCTACATCATATAAACTAATGTTCAATATCAACATGTTATTTGGGTTCCAACATTATAATATAATCATGATCAAGTGCATAATAAATTCATGGAAGACATATATAGATAATATAATCATGATCAAGTGCATAATAAATTCATGGAAGACATATATAGCAACATATTGCAAATTTATGACATTTCTCCCCCTTTTTGTTATATCAAAACATAAGAAAGAGCAATTTAAAGTAATGGATAAAATGCAAGCAAAGATAATGCATTGAGGAGATAAAGTCAACAAAACAACCAAAGTCAACAAGGTAATGAAAAAAAGTTCAAATGAATCCCCAAAGAAAAACTTCAATGTCATCCTAAAATAAACCTAAGATGACTAAGGTTCATCAGTCGAAGGATCTAGGGTGGGTGGATTAGTAGGCGACGGTGCATGATGAAAAGCCACAGAAAAGCTATGGAAATGCTCAGTCAACACCAGATGACTATGCTCGAGAGTAGAAAGGTGAGCATCAATGGAATCAAATCGGTGATCCCAAGAGTCAAGGCGTCACTCCTATGTGTCAAAACACCCCATGATGGAATTATACCTATGTTGGAGATCCATGGGCGCAAATGATGAAGTAGCGAGAGCCAAAGGTGGAGGAGGCTTATTATGCTCCATGCCATCATCATGATCATCGAAAGTGGGAACATTCAGTTGCTCAAGCAGTGGTTGTCGATGGAATAAAGTCAACGCCTTGAATTTCATACCCAACAAACCCCATGAATTTATAACCAATATAATGATAAGTGGATACCATAATCTCAGGGTTGCAACAAAGATCAAGACCTTGAGTGTCAAAGTAGTAGCTCAAGTCCATGCCATGAAAGAGGCTATGACAACCACGAACATAAAGAACAAGGTCTGCGAAGATAAAATCAGCAAAGTTTGGACAATCTCGGTTTAAATCATATGAAGCCACCAATAGTTTGCATCACTAATTAAAGTATGTTTGCTGCTATAGGGATGGAGCACATGTAAGATAATAAGATGGAGTAAGCGATCAACCGGAGGAAAGAGCATGGCTTTGTTGTTCAGGGTGCGCAAGGTGGTGGGAGCTAAACTTTCATGGATTACGCTTTCATTAGGGAAACTGAAGGTAGATGTAAAAGAAATCGAGTTGAGATGATCATGATCCCAAAAGATAGGATTGAATAGCAATGACATGATCATGATCATCAATGATAAGGAAGGCATTGCTAAAGAATGCACGAACAAGATTCTCGCGAACTGGGACATTTAGAGAAAAAAATTTATTCCATCTGAATGTATCAAAAATCTAAAGGTAGGGATAAGTAATGGACCGAAGAAAGGGGAAGTCGATGACTCGACATTATTGGATGGGCATACCGACATAGATGATGGTGAACCACTCATAAGCCCATGCATCACGAAAGCATAGGTTGAAGAATGATTGTGTTTGGGTTGAAAGTGGTTGATGAGTGGTTGAGGTGAAAGCACGGGTGACAGGTCCTTAATGACAGGCAGCTTGTTTGGTCTTTAGAGGCATGGTAGTGTTAGAATGTGGTTGATGACTTTTGTCCAGCAAGTGGTGGCACGATAAAATTGGATGGTGGTTCGAAGAAGTTAAAGAGCGGATTGATGTTGGTGAAATGTTTAGTGCGATTGAGTAGGTTTTGGATGAGGTGGGATTGGGTTTCGATGATGTTTGTTGATGGTGGTCACGAAATAGGTCGAGCAGGTGGAAAAAATGGGTAAAGTGCTAAGGATAGGGTGGTTGGGGAAAATGGTCGAGCACGTGGTAGGCGGTAAGTTTTGGTGGCAATTGGTGTAGTGTATTGAGTAAATCCGAAACAATCTCAACAACGGAGTGGGGAAAGATTTAGGAATGAAAAAAACAATCAAAATTTGTGAAAAAATCTAGACAAATTTAAAGGAATTTAAAAGGAAAATGGTAAGGGTTAGGGTGACAGAGGGTTTCAAATTGATGATGTCTTGGATGGTAATGGGTTAAATTTCAAATGGATTTGGTGAAATGTGATGAATTTAATCAGTTTATGGATCAGAGATTGTGAGAAAAGTGTAAGGAAAGTGAGTTTTAATGATTGATGTTTGAGTGAAAGAGAGGATGCTAGGGGTGAGGATGAATAGTGCTTGATACAAAGAGCTTTTCATGCACGAGGAGTCATAAATCAACAGTAAGTATTGATACAAAAGAGGCAGTATCAATACAAAGAACATTGCTGGGTTTTGTATTAATACAAGGAACTGGGTCTCGAGGCATAGAACAAGTTGATCTATATTGATACAAGCTGGGGAGTATCTATACAGTGCATCGATACTTGGAGCTAGGTATCAATACAATGAACAATTCTAGGTTTGTATCGATACCTTGAAACTAGTCTTGATACAGGGAAGAAGAACAGGTTGGTATCGATACGTATGGCCTAGTATTGGGTTATTTCAATTAAGATGGTATCAAGTTGGGCATTTTTTATCCAATTGTTCTTTAAAAAACATTGCAACTTGGACTAAAATTCTCACATCAAAATCATTTAGCATGAATAATTCAAAATTTAACCAAAGAAATAATAAAATTATCCAAGAATAAAAAATTCATACAAGTGCACATCATTAAACAAGTAAGTGTGTAAAGCTAGCTTCTCAAACTAAGCATGATGCAAACAATATTGAGGCAAAGTATCAGGGTTGGATCAAATTATGAATTTGAGGTGCATTCATTAAGCCAATTTCTCTTCTAATTGTGCAAAATCTACCCTTGTCAAGTGGTTTAGTGAAAATCTCAGCTAGTTAATGCAAGGTATCAACGAATTCAAGAACCATATCACCTTTTTGCACATGAACTCTTATGAAGTGATGTCTAATTTCTATATGCTTGGTTCTAGAGTGTTGAATTGGATTTTTGGTGAGACAAATGGCACTAGTATTGTTACATTTAATTGGAATGTGATCCATGGTAATGTCAAAATCCTCCATTTGTTGTTTTATCCATAAAATTTGGGCATAACAACTTCCCATGGATATGTATTCTACTTCGGTTGTGGATAAAGCAACACTATTTGTTTCTTAAAGAACCATGATATGAGAATATTTCCAAGAAATTGACAAGTACCAGAGGTGCTTTTCCTATCAATTTTACATCTACCAAAATCTGCATTGGAATAAGCATGTAAGACAAGAGATGATTCTTTTGGATACCATAAGCCTAGATTGGGAGTCTCTAAGATATCAAAGATTCTTTTCATGGAAACTAGATGTGACTCCTTAGGTGATGATTGATATCTAGCATATAGGCATTCACTAAACATTATGTCAGGTCTATTTCCAGTAAGATATAGCAATAAACCTATAATAGACCTATAAAGTTTAGAGTCAACAATTTTACCTCCTTCATCCTTTTGAAGCTTTGTAGAAGCACTCATAGGTGTGGAACAAGGCTTTGCTTCATCCATTTTGAACCTCCTAAGTAATTCCTTAGTGTACTTTGCTTGATTGATGAAGATGCCATCTTTTGTTTGTTTAATTTGTAGTCCCAAGAAGAATGTTAATTCTCCCATCATGCTCATCTCGAACTCACCTTGCATTAACTTAGAAAATTCTTGACAAAGAGATTTATTAATAGCATCAAAGATAATGTCATTAACATAAACTTGAATCACTAAAATGTCCTTGTTTTTTACTTTTATAAAAAGAGTTTTGTTAACATTGCCTCTATTAAAACCTTTTTCAATTAAAACTTTTGAGAGCCTCTCATACCATGCCCTAGGTGCTTGCTTTAGTCCATACAAAACTTTTGAAAGTTTAAAGACATGATCAGGATAATGAGGATTTTCAAAACTGGGAGGTTGCTCAACATAAACTTCCTTATTAATGAAATCATTTAAAAAGGCACTTTTGACATCCATTTGATACAACTTGAAATTATTAAAGCATGTAAAGCTAGATGTATTCTAATGGCCTCTAGTCTAGCTACAGGGGCATAAGTTTCATCATAATCAATTCCTTCTTCTTGACTATATCCTTTAGCTACTAATCTAGCCTTATTTCTAACATTGTTCCATTCTCATCAAGTTTATTCCTAAAAACCCATTTAGTACCTATGATGGGATATTACTAGGTCTCCCTACTAAATTCCAAACTTTGCTCCTTTCAAATTGGTTTAACTCCTCTTGTATAGCCATGATCCAACTATCATTTTTTAGAGCCTTATTTAAATTCTTGGGTTCAATTGATGAAAGAAAAGCTATATAATTACATGTATTTCTAAGAGATGATCTAGTTCTTACCCGTTGCTTAGGATCACCAATTATTTCACCTTCTTTGACATAAGTCAAACCTTTAGGATGATTTCTTTCCTTTTCTACTTGAGTTGGCTCAAGTAGTTTTTCCTCTTTTGGAGCTTTTTGAATTTGCATTGCTCATCCTTGCTCTTTATGTCATGCTTGTTCTTGGTAAATCTCTATACCATCATTATCAATAGACACTTTTCTCAAGGTTAAGTTAGCTTCATTAAATATAACATGTATTGACTCTTCAATAACCAAGGTTCTCTTATTAAACACTCTATAAGCTTTGGAATTTGTTGAATAACCAAGAAAAATTCCTTCATCACTTTTTGCATCAAATTTATCAAGATTATCCTTTCCATTATTTATTATAAAACATTTACATCCAAAAGGATAAAAATAGCTAATGTTTGGTTTTCTTCTTTTAAAAAGTTCATATGGAGTTTTCTTTAGGATTGGCTAAACCATAACGCTATTTATAATATAGCAAAACAGGTTAATGGCTTTTGCCCAAAAATATCTTGGTAAATTGTTTTCACAAGGCATGGTTCTAGCCATTTCTTCCAAGGTTCTATTTTTTCTTTCAACAACTCCATTTTGTTGAGGAGTTCTAAGTGCTAAGAAATTATGGCTAGTGCCATTTTCATTACAAAATTTATCAAACCAAGATTTTCAAATTATTTTCCATGATCACTTCTTACACTTGAAATAAAATAACCTTTTTCATTTTGGATAATTTTGCAAAAAGTAATAAATTTTTCTAAGGCTTTATCTTTAGAGTTTAAGAAGAGAACCCAAGTAAACCTAGAGTAATCATCTATAATAACAAATCCATATTGTTTACATCTTAAGCTTAATGTCCTAGTAGGACCAAAAAGATCAATATGAATAAGTTATAATACTCTAGTAATTGAAACAAAATTAGTTAGCTTGAATGAAGATCTTTTATGTTTCCCTTGAACACATGCATCACATATTCTATCGTTATTAAATTTCATTTTTGGCAACAACAAAGTCTTTTCTAGATAGTTTGGAAATTACATTCATACTAACATGTCCTAATCTTCTATGCCACAACCAAGGCAAGTCATCATTTTTAGCAATGAAACAAACATTTTGAGAAGATAAGTCATCTAGATGCATAACATAAACATTTCCTTCTTTATGTCCTACAAAAAAAATTTTATTTGTCTTAACATCAACGACTTGACAATTCATTGATTCAAAAATAACTTTCATGCCTTTATCACACAATTGACTAATACTAAGGAGATTATGTTTAAGACCTTTGACAAATAGAGCATTTTCAACATTGGATGAAGAGTTATTACCTATGGTTCCAATACCTTTAATTTATCCTTTTGAGTTATCACCAAAGGTAACACTTCCTCCATCCTTAGGCCTTAGCTTCATGAATTGATTTTTGTCACCGGTCATGTGTCTTGAGCATCCATTATCAACGTACCAATAATTCTCCTTTGTTGAATTTACACTGAAGCAATGCTCTTCCTCCCACAACCATAAAGTCATGTTTTCTTTTTAGGTACCCAAATTTTCTTGGGTCCTTGAGTATTAGTGTTCATAATTTTTGTGCCATTTGGAATCTATTTTAATTTGGTAGCTTCATCTTGATATGTGCTAACACCCTTAGGGACCCATACTCTCCTAATAAGCTTGCTTCTATAAGTAATAGTTTTTAAGGAACATGTATGGAATGTGTGACCAAGTTTATGGCAATGAGTACATATGCTAGATGCATCAAATGATTTGTTTTATGTTATAAAGAAATTCTTGAAGTGAGTTTCTTTTTCAATTCTATTATAGCCCAAACCATCTTTATTAAAGAATTCTCTTTGTGTTTCTAGCATGTTATTCAATTTTTGTTGTGCCATATAAAACCTTGTAAATGAGTTATGCAAGTTTGTGTTTTTCTTGGTTAGATCATCGATATTGACTTGTAACTCATCTACTTTCTTCTTAAGATCATTATTTGTCATGCTTAATGTTTCATTTTCTTCCTTAAGTTTAGAAATCATTTTCTTGTATTTTAAATTCATGACTTCGAGTTTTAATGATAATTCATCAAATGCATCTTATAATTTATCAAATGAGTAAGCATTCGCATTAAAAGGTACCTTGGGCTCATCATGAGCCATAAGACATAGGTTGGCCACCTTCTCTTCATCATTATCAAATGTGTCACTATCACTTCATGTGGCCACCATAGCCTTCTTTTGCTTCTTCCGGTTTGAGTTCTTCTACATTGGACATTCAAATTTAATGTGTCCCAGTTTCTTGCACTTATAACAAATGATTTGTTCTTTCTCTTTCTTGCTTGAGTCTCCCTTCATCATTTCTTTTCTATGAGGTCTTCTTGCTTTGTTCATTCTCATGAATTTGTTGAATCTTTTTGTGAACATGGCGATTTCTTTATTATCCTCAACTTTTCATCATTATCATTACTAAGAATGGTTATTTTAAAGGCAACACTTGCCTTCTTTGGTGGCTCTTGTCCATGCTTGATCTTCCTCTCGTAGATTAGAAGAGAACTTACGAGTTCATCTAAGGAGAATGTGTTGGGATCTTTGGATTCTTTAATTGCTGTCACTTTTGTTTCCCAAGACTTGGGAAGACTATTGAGTAGCTTCTTTACTATCTTTTTATTTGGATAGGTCTTTTTGAGTGCCTTCAACCCATTGATAATGTTCGTAAACCTATTTAACATTTCCTTAATGGTTTCATCTGCCTTCATCTTGAACAACTCATAGTCAAGTGTAAGCATGCTTATTTTGGATTCCTTGACTTGATTTGTTCCTTCATGTATGGTTGCTAACTTATCCTACACTTGCTTGGCATTATCACATACTCTATTGTACTCACTTGGACCAATAACACAAAATAGTGCGTGCAAGGTGTTGGCATTTAATTGTCCATTTTGGTGTCTTGTTCATCCTATTCTTCTTCTTTCTTTGGCATAACACAATCTCCAACTCTCTTCTTAGGGATGAGTGGTCTATTAATGATGATCTTCCATACTTCCTAGTCATTTGCTTGGATAAAAAGCCTTATCCTTATCTTTCAATATAAATAGTTGTCACCATTGAAGAGTGAAGGTCTCACGATAGAATGTCTTTCAAGTCCTATAGCATTTGTATTTATCTGAAATGCCATGAGGCAAACTTCATCTTTGCTTTTTAACTGTTGTAGGCTTCTTGAGGCTTTAAGCACCATGTTTGCATTCTCCTTTTTTGAGCTATCAAGGATCTTTCTCAAGGTTATGGACCTATAATAGAGACCAAAGCTCTGATACTAATTGTTAGCTCAAGGAAAAGATTGAACCAAGAGGGGGTGAATTGGTTCTTACAAAAACTTGATAAATTTGAAGTAAATTAAAAATAAAAATAAGTTAAGGGTAAGAAAAACAAGCAATCAATGTATAAAGGTTAGGTCCTTAAACTTGGCACCTACATCCTCTCTTCTTGGTACTTTCTTACCAAGATGATTCTCACAATTCACTAAATAAATTGCTACATTTAAGGCTAAGGTATAACCTTACACCACTATCTTTTAAGGCTTAGATAGAACCTTTCAATTCTTTTGAGAATTCTACCCTAAATTCTCAAATATTTTCACTCACTTTCACACAACCCCTTTTGTGATATGAATAAAGTATTTTGCAAATAGATTGAACATCTAGTAGGTAGATGTTTGCTAGAATTTACATACAAGGTGAATGAGATACCAATAGACTTGGAAGATTATAAATTTGATAGAAGTAAAAATGAAGAATTTGAAGATCTTTAAGCTTTTGTTGCTTAATGCTTCAATGATTTTTGTATCTCTACATCTTTGGCTGTTGGGAACCTCTATTTATAGCTTGAAATTGATTCATAAACATTGGGCATTTAATGTGGTGGTTAGAGAGCTGTTGTAGCCTTCATAAATGCTTGTTTCTATTTAGACTCGCATTGTAGTATCTATACAATACCAATAGTATCAATACATGAATAAAAAAAGTGACAGTTACAACTTGTTGTATCGATATAGGGAACTGAGTATCGATACCAAGCAAGCTGTATCGATATAGACACATTTGTATTGATACATTTGAGGGTTTCAGCCAAACCTTGGTTACTACTAAGCCTTGTATCGATACATATGTGGTAAGTATTGATACTCACTGTAATGTATCGATACATGCTTAAGAGTATCGATACAAATGAGAGTTTTAAGCATAGTATCGATACTTTTGTTCTTTGAATCGATACATACCTTCAAGATCCTTTGTAAAATGATTTTTCTTGACTCAAACATATCTAAAAAATATTCTTAGTATAAATATAAATTTTAACACAAATACCAAGTTGAGTATAAATTAATTTAGCTTAAGTTGTTTGTTATGTCAAAACCGAATTCAATGTTAACAAAAAAAGCAAGAAAATCTATAATGCTGACTCTCTAATAATTAAATTTATATATATATTTGAGGAGAATTTTGATTATTAGATTTTTGCATATAACATAATAGTTGATCTAGTTTTAATACCAATTGAAGAAAAACAAATCACCTAGTGTATTGGAATTTTAAAATTTTCTAAGCCTGACCACACTTGATCTATTGCCATATAAAATAAAACTAACATAATCAACTAACCTTAGCTGTTGATCTACAGATGTCGTCCAAGAACACTTAGAGTAGCTCTGTGTGAAAGCTACAACCAACTAGCTTTCTCCATAATTCTCCAATTCTTGGATGGTAGAATGTGTGAGCACTCTCTTTCTCGATCAAACTCGACACAAATGGCCTGATTCTCCTTCAAGACCACCTTATGCCAGCAGCTTTTGAATCATGAGATGTTGTGATAGAAAACCCTAAAAGTGGCACAATAGTCTAACCTAAAACCTTAAGTTGCTACTTATATTTATGTTAGGTATCTAACAAGTTGGCCCTAATTTTTTATTATTTTAATTCAGTTAAAATAATTATTTTTACCTCCTCCTTAAAACCCTTAGCCGCATACTCTAGTATGGGTATCCTCCAAGTTTTGGCCAAACCCTAACGTATCTAGTCATTATTTTGGCCTAATAAATTTTAAGGAGTTTAAGCTATTTAATCTGAATTCTTAATTTAATTCTAATTAAACTGCTAATTTTCTTTAACTATATAATTTTTCAATAATTCTAATTCTAATTCAAAATAAAATTGTGACAACTTTATTTGAATAGAAGAACTATGTAATAATTATCAAAATAAAATTAACTATAGTAAAATAATTATTTAACTACAAATTAAAATAAAAATACATAAAAAATAATTTTTCTTTAACAAAATTTATTTAAAATATTATTTATATTTAATTTACAAATAAATGTTTAAATAAGATTTTATAGTTACCAAATTAATTATATAAATAATTAATTTACCTATATCTATTTAATTTAAATTTATCCCTATATTTAGCTTATGGTAAATATAATTAATTTAAGTTACTAATTCTAGTCTTAAATAAATATTTACTCAAAATAAATATATACTTAAAATAAATAATCCAAAAAATATTTTTATTATTAACTGAAGAAAGCGCTTTTGCCTCTGAAGGGAGTGCATAACTTCACCACATTGATAATCTTCTGACTTCGAGTATCCAAATTGATAAACATCAGTGAAGGAATTATGTTGAGCTAGTGAAATAACCAATTGGATATATAAAACTAGGCTCAATAATCTATGTATTAAATATTCTATACTGAATAAATAATCACATAATTATTAATCTTAGAGTCAAACCATTAAAGATCTGAGACTACACTCGTAACTATACGCCATTTTATGCAAGCTTTATAAATAACATTTTTGTCCAATGACCTTTTCATATGCGTAATGCCCTTCTATTATATCCATGACCAACTTAAGGTTAAAATCCATTTTACCTGCCTGATCACTTTCTCTTAAAGTTTCATTATACTCTCTGTAAAAATGATTGTTTGCCACATGTGAACAATTTATTGATTGATATACAATCAAGGCCTCGTTCATTTTCACTATTCCATGTAATGCCTTCTAAGAGGATAATTTTAACTATTTATAAGAGGTATGATTCCATATCTATAAGTAAAGCTCTCATCGAGTATAAATTATATACCCAATGAACTAGTTTAGTAGCTTACTACTTTGAGACACATTAGCTTTTGGAATGTTAAAGTATATAAGTCATTAACATAGAGTTAATTACTTACCCAAGATTTAGGTAATTACTTAATGAATGTCAAAAGCAAATTAATCAAAGTAAACAGATTTATTAATAGATTAATTGCACTTTGGTCTAGTCCAATATATTACCACCTTAAGGTGATACATCTATCTCTACTTAGGAGTCGGCTTGCTCTAAATGGTCAAAACAAACTATCTCCCAATTAGATTCAGACAACATAATAGTCTTCATATTAGTTAATTGCTCACAACCCATAGATACGATCTATCAATCTAGACTACTTACTTTAGAATGTTGTCTTCCCACATATAAAGTCCATTATATGGAAGATTCTAATGGTATAAACATAAGTAGTTAATAAGCCATATTTGCTTACATTTTCTTTAATATGTAAATAAACAAGGATGGAATAGCGATGACATAATGAAAAAAGTTAAAGATATAAATATGAATAATCACTTCAAACTTAAAGAAATATATCATAATGTCTTTCATTCTCAGGGCATTCCTAACACCTAAATCTTTCCAAAACTCCCTTGATATAGGCTTGTTGAGATAGACTTAATGTCTTTTCAGACCTATCTCTATGAACCTATATGCCTATGACATATGAAGATTCACCCAAATGCCTCATATTAAAGTTTTAAAAAAACTTTTTTTATGTAACAAAGCCAAATCACTTTTTACAAGGAGAATATTTCCAACATATAGGACTAAAATTATAAACTTACTTTTGCAAAATTTTAGGTATATATAATGATCAATGACATCTTTAGTAATCCAAACAATATAACAACAATTGGGAAACTTTATACACCATTAGTGGAATACTTACCTTACTTTATATATTGATCTTTCAAAGAAACCTTCTTGTTGAATAATATATACCTTTTCTCAAGATCCTTATTTATTAAAGCTATTTTTCACATTCATTTAATGTAACTCTCTATCAAAATAAGCTATAAAGCTATGATAATTCTAAATGAAACTTTCTTAAAATTGAAAAAAAATTTTGTGGTAATCAATATGACTTTTGAATAAAACCATTAGCCACAAGTCTAATCTTATATTGTTTAAAATTACCAAATGGTAAATTAACTAGTTCCTAGACTGGATCATTAGTAATTGCTCTTTTATTATAACCTTTATGCTAAAGTGTCATTCCTAAACTTTTAAGATCCAATTTAATGATGAAAAATCCAATAAAAAAGTTTAGGAATGACACAAATTGCTTAAAAATAAAAATATCTTCAAGATTTAAAATAAATTCTAATTTTAAAAATGATCTAGGAAATCCTTATCGAGTTTCAAAGTAGATATTTCACCCACTCTCATTATGTTTCCTTGGCTTTATGAACCTTGCTAGATTATAGAAATATAATTCATTAAACCTAATTCCAACCTCCATATATTATTAGGAACATCATTAAAATAGATTCATACAAATATGAGTGTACGTTTATTTTTTAGCCTCTTATTATACTTTAGGCAATATTTCTTTTTGCATCTAAGTTAATACCAAAATGAAATATTTAATGTCATTTTTTTGTTGATATTTTTCCTTCTTCACTTTTAGAATGTATTTGCCGTACTTATTACTTTTTTTTACCTTGAGTCACAAGGCAAACTAAATCTAATTTCTCATTCTTTAATCTTTTTTTTTTCAATTTGAACACACATAGCTAAGAGTTAATTGATAAAACATTTTCTTTACGTATGTTTTGCATAGTCATACTCATTAAGAAGAGAATTGAGTAATAAAGTGGTAAGTAATTACTGAAAAAATTAATTTTGAAGACCTAAGTTGAGCAAACAGTGTCTCTAAAATCATGTAATATACTCATGCACACCTTTTTAGAATTGTTGCAGAATTGTTGCAGTTTATTCTAAAAAGCTTCCTTATCAAGGTGGTAACCATAACTTTATTAGATTTTAATAAACTAGTCTTGAATGGCTTTTAAATAATCATTGATAAAGTCATAATTTAGGATTCCATCCTATTTTGATTTATTGATATAGGATTTGATGTATGCCATACTTAAACGTTTAGATTTCTCCCACTATACATCCAAATTCATTTCACTTTTATGCACTTTATTCGTTGTGGACATATTGTCCACCTGAAGCACCATGCCAAGATTCTTACACCAAAAAATAACTTAAATTTACTCTTTTCACTTAGAGTAATTTTTCATCACCAGATAGCATTTATTCTAGTAGCCTTGTCAATAATATTAGAAATTGTTGCAAATATAAGGAATTTATACTTTAATTGAATAAATCACGTTGCATTCAAATGTAAGTCCAAATATTCTAATGGGCAGAGGTGAATCATGCATATCAATTTACACAACTTTAATGATAAAACAATAACTTAAAACAGCAAAATTAAAATAATCTACACCTGTAGGCCTAGAAAAATTTAACTTTGATACTATATCGTTTTACCCTGTAACCATTTTACAAAATTAATTCTCTCCTTGTGGGGCTAAATAACTACTTTCATAGTATAAATCTTTATGAATGTCATTTTCCCTATGTAGTTATTTTAAAAAACTTTAATTTAAATAACTACTATTTTATCTAAATTAATCCATTTAAGATGTTATGGTTATTCTTAGGCTAATAATTTAGAACTCTGATAATAACATCAACATGTCTGCATTAAAATTTAGTACATATCATAATAATTTCTTATCGATGTCATTTTGTTTCTATAGTTATTTAAAGAAAAACTTTATCTCAAATAACTACGAACTTTTTATCTAAACTAATCAATTTAAGATATTGTGGCTACTATTAAGCAAGTGATTTAGAAATTTAATGACATCAAAATATAAGCAAAAATCTTTTTTGCCTATTAATAATGATTGCAATGGAATATAATACTAAATCATGCAAAGTTATTCCAATTTTAGCACAAATAATTATATTTTAATGTCATTCTCCATATATAGTTATTTAAAAAAACTTTATTTTAAATAACTATGATTTAACTAAATCAATCAACTTAATATTTTATTGCTAATCACAAGTGATTGATTTAGTTTCTTAATAATGACAAATTATATGTAATACCATAAATAGTTGCATACATAATTTAATTACTCATAAAATATATACTAAATAAATACTAAATAAATCTCATGGCATAAAACTTTATGGATGTCATTTACCGTATGTAGTTATTTAACGAATTTTTTTTTAAATAATTCCCAGTTCATCTAAATCATATAACTTAAAACTATGCCTAATACCAAGCTAATGATCTAAATCCTTACCATTGACATCAAGTCTTTATGTAGTAAAAATTTACATACTATAATAGAGTATCAAATTGTCATCATATAAATTAGGACATAACAAATATGCATTCCATGACATGCATGTTCTTAATCATATAAAAGATGCATAAAATAATAATCTATTTATTTCATGATATTTCAATGTGCATATCAAATTTGTAATGCCAAAAAAACTTTATCATACAAATATGCACTTATCTTTAAGTTGAAAGTACAATTTTTTTTATATTTTATAAAGAGAGTATATACTATCAAAATATTCTCAACATGTCAAAATAAATAAAATTCATAATTTTTATGCATAAACATATTTATTATTCAATTAAACATAAATATTAAATAATAAATATTTTAGGAATTTGTAAATTTTTAGAAAAATAATAGAAAAATTAGAGATAAAAATGGAGCATATTAGAAAAAGGGAATCGTAATGGGCATGTATAGGCCCTACATGCGCTACATGAGCTACTCAAGGTGTATGGGCCTTAGCTAGGATGCTGTCCCAACCATCATTTACCTCTAGCTAGGTTAGGTTCGACCTAACTGGATTTTCTTAACTTGTTTTAGGTGTGATCTAATTTTTAAGGCTATTTTTTGTGTTTTTGGATCATATTTTATGTAGTTGACAAATTATTAAGACGATTGAACATGAAATTCACATAGCCTATGCATAAGATCTATGAAAAATCACAAGAATCATCATCAAACATCAACATGTCTTGAATTTTTACAACTCATATTAGACTTATTTTAAATATACTATAGATTTTCTTGTTTTAATCACCTTTCTTTTAATCTTAGGATTCATAAACACAAATAGATTAATAATTTACAAAAAAAAAAACCTTTATTAATTTTGATTTTAATAAGAGTTTCAGCAAAAATTTTGCGATTAAAATAATTCACAAATTATCCAGACAAAATTCCTAGAATATTTATAGAATTCATATAATCATGCATAAAATCAATCAAATAAAAATTAATAAATTAATCATAGGCATGCTAAATACCAATTCATGCTTTTAATTTGTTAATTTTAATTCGTTTAACATTAATATGAATTATTTATTGATTATGTACAAATAATATATGCCTGATAAATTTTCATTTTTATCAAAACTTTCTAGATGATTTAAAGAAAAATGCTAGATAGCCAAGCTTTAAAACCACTATAGACATCTGATTTTGTTTGAGCCTTTTTTAAACAAATAATGCTCAATTAGAGACTTTTAGATAAAATGCATCCATCTCTTTTCTTGACCAAATTTTTGACATCCTAGGATTAATTGAAAGGTAATAAAATAAAATAATAAAAATAACAAAGGGACGACTGTCAAGTGTTGTGTTATGCTAGCTGAAATTTCTTTTAGGAAAAGTTTGAAATGCCTAGGGACCATATTGAAAAAATATGAAAAAAATGTCATTTTCATGAATTTCTTGAAGATGTATCGATACATTTTATTAATGTATCGACAGACCATCAGGTTTTGATTTTTCCAAACTTAGACTATGCATATGTATCAATACAGGTCATGTTGTATCAACACAATGCTCATTGATTGATACAATGTGTTCTGTATCAATACAATGTCAAGTTTTCCAAGTTTTTGGTTTTAGAAAAATAGTTGTTTCGATACAAACACCTATATTTCCTACATTTCACCTTCTTAATGGCCTTAGATCACTTTATAACCATACAAGATATCCTTCACAAACATTTTTACATTGAAATATAGGCATAAGAACCACCAACATGGATTAAGCCATTAAAGCTTAAATAAGCCTAGGATAAATAAGTTTAATGCTCAAATCATACATGGGAACTATACGGCATATAGTTTGGTTGTTTTCTAACTATTTTGAGTTTAGTTCAGCTAAATTTAAATGGATGGCTATTTTGAGTTAAAGTTAAAACATCTTTCTTGCATGAAGCCAAGATATGGCCATTTGGAGTAGGGATTATCTTTAAGGACATGTAGCTAAGATTGTCTACCAAACTCAGTCGAAAACATTTCCATTTAGAAGGGTTTCAGCCATTAATCAAACCATTTAGCCTTATAGAGAGATTGCTTGCAAGTAAGCTTAGGTGAATTGTCAAGTTCTTAATGAAAGAGCATAAGAATAAGAAACAATCAACCAATGAAGGTTTTTAATCCCCTTGGATGTCCAAAATGGATAGAGAGTTGGTTTTAAGGAGAAAAAACCTAGAAAGAAAGAGGAAAAACAAAAAGAAAGAAAAATTAAAAAAAAAAAAGAAAGAGTTTCTTCAAGCTTAATCTAAAGCAATTTTTCCAATTGTTTTCTACTTTTTTATCTTTTTGCTCTTTATCTTATAAGAGCTTGAGGATCCTAAGCCATGCTTAGGTGATGAATTGAGCTAAAAGTATAAAAACCATGTTTATGACCAAACCTTGAGCTGTTATCTTTAAATGTTTTCTTCTAGTTTTTTTTGTTGATTTTTGTTAAAAGCTTTTTTAAAAATAAACTCTACATCATAAAAACATGTTTCCATAGATTTCAAAATAATTTTGCATAATTTATTGTTGTTTCACCATATTGCTTTCCTTGTTCTTACCTTAGTTATCACAAGCAATGCATTTTTCATGTTATGTATGATTCAAGCATTTTAGGATATGTTCATACATTATAATCATGATTCATATGCTCTTCTATTCCCCATGAAAATACTATGAAAATACCATGCATGTTAGTGCACTTATGTATGTTCATGTTGATGGGCTATGTTCTATTTAAAATCATATATGACATGCATTCTATAACATTTCTAGGCATTATGATATTGGTTTGTATGTTCATGCATTTTCCATATTTTGATTATAACCATACCACCATGCATTATGTTAAATCAATGTATTTTCATGTTAAGAAGGTATTTTTGCACAAAATTCATATGTGATGCTATTGTTATATATTTGTTGAGAAAAAATGTTTAAGGGTGAATTTGTGATGTTAGAAACCACAAATGACCATTTTTTAGTTTCTCTATGATATTTTCATGCGTATTAAAGATTATTATGAAATTTCATGTAATTTCGAGCGTTTTAGCACCACTTTAGTCATTTTTATGATTTAAGGGTTATTATGTAATTTCATGCATGTTTGCATCATCTTAGTCATTTTCCATGATTTAGAACCAATTATGCAATTTCATGCATTTAAGGGTCATTCTAGTAATTTGCATGTTTTAGGACCATTTATGCAATTTCATGCATTTTAGGGTCATTTTAATAATTTTTTATGAATTTAGGGTTATTATGTAATTTCATGCATTTTAGCAGTATTTTAGTCACTTTATATGATTAAGGGGGTTTATTACATAATTTCATGCATTTTTAGGCCATTTTAGTGATTGTCCATGATCTAGAGACTTTGGTATAATTTCATGAATTTTGATGTCATGTAGTCATTTTCTAATGACTTAGGGACTTTTATGTCATTTCATGTATTTTGATGTCATTTAGGTCACTTTCCTTGATCTAGGGACTTTTATACAATTTTATGAATGTTAGGGTCACTTAGATCATTTTCCATGATTTAGGGACTTTCATACAATTTCATGTATTATAGATATATTTAAGTCATTTTCCATGACTTAGGAGTTATTATGCAAAATTTCATGGATTTAAATCATTTCTATTGTTGAGGGAACATTCCTTAACATTCATGCATGCTAAGTCCATTTAGATTATTTTTCATAATCAATGGATCATTTTGCAACTTCATGTACGTACCTTGCAGTCATTTTCATGATGTTATGTTTTTAATTTAATGTGTTTATATGTTATTTACAATATAATATCTTTTCAAAAAGTCCAAGGCAGTATCCCTAAGTTAAAATAATCCATAAGTGTGCTTCCAGTATTTGAAAATCACCTCATCGATTATTTTATACAAAGGAATACCTTATTTAAACAAGTAAATCAGAGTTTCCAATTTCCTAAAAAGTAAAACTTTCTTATTCCTCCAAATTGTCCTAAGGGATAAGGAAAATATTTTGATCTTTAAAATTGATTAAAACCTAATTTGTCTTTAGTCGAAACAATAATATCAATTTCAAATAATTTCAAATATAGGAATCATAATTAAGTATCAAAAAATTAAAATCAATTTTAATCGAGATTTAGGATAATACGTGACTAATAGGTACCATTTTATCGATGTCGTAGAGGGGATATGTCTCATTTTAGCGTAACCAACTCTCAAACCCTTTCTATACGAATCTTTGGATAGTACACAAATCGGAGCTTGTTATTGAGGGTTTTGTAACCCTTAAAATATGAGCCCCAATAGTGAACCAATTTCACCTAACCAAAACTAGATTTTGGTGACTCAAAATTATTCAATCATTTTGTAATGATCATTTAGGGTTAATTTAGACATGTGATTTGTCCAACAATTAAGTTTCATCCCAAGACGAGAAAACAAAATTTATTTGTTTAAGTCTAACATGTCGGATTCGCATTCAGCATGTTACTACAGCTTGGTGACTCCATTAGGGACATTTAGAGAGTCAGGCCTAGAATCAATTACGTGTTATCCAATAACTTGATTAATTGGTTTTAATTGATATTTAATTATAATTCCCTTAATTTTCTTAGATAATAATTCATGCATTATTATTACTGTCATTTGATTTATTCATTTCTTGTTATTTATTTTTTTGTTATAATATTCACTTGTTATTGAAGCATTTTTGCATACGGGTTGTAGAATAGGCTAGTAAAGATTTATTCATTCCCCCTACACACACTGTACACAAAGCATGTACATTAGATTCTCCTCTAGTGTGCGAAAAGAGGCATAAGTGATCTGATATTTTAGGAAGAGGCCAAGTAGCTTTGTCTTTTGAGGTATTAGCCTCTATTTAGGCCAATGAAAAACTTACCAGTGTAAATTCCTACACTTTTCCAGGTGTTAGCCTCACATGGGCATGGAAAACATTCCTATGTGAGTTGGAATTGGAATTAGGAATAAGGCAAATGTTTATGACATAATTTTGTCCTAGCTTTTTATTTTCCATTTTTTTATTTAGCTTGAGAATGACCTAAACAAAGCTAGTAGTCAAAAGAAATGACCTACGAAAACAATAATTAAAGCAATAACTTGGGTGAAAACAATGGTAGAAAACCTAACTTAGGAAACAACTAATAACTAAAAAGATAAGCTAAGCAAAACCAATTAGTCAAAAAGGATGATAATGACAAAACCTTGAGTCAAAAGGGATGACTAGGGTGAAACTTATTAGATAAAAGAAACAATTAGGGCTAAATCAATTAGCTGAAAGATTGATTAGGGCAAAGCTTATGAGTCAAGGAAAATGACTAGGGTGAAACCAATTAGCCAAAAAAAGGTGACTAAGCAAAGCCTATTAGTCTAGTAGATGACTACAGCGAAACCCATTAGTCAAGGAGATGACTATGGTGAAACCTATTAATAAAAAGAAAGAACTAGGGCGAAGCCTATTAGTCAAAAGATTAACTAGGGCGAAGTTTATTAGTCAAGGGAAACAACTAGGGTGAAACCAATTGGCCAAAAAAGGCAATAAGATAAAACCTATTAGTCAAGTAGATGACTAAGGTGAAACCTGTTAGTTAAGGAGATCACTAAGGTTAAACCTATTAGTCAAAGGATTAACTAAAGCAAAACCTATGAGCTAAGGAAAATGACTTAGGTGAAACTAATTAGCCAAAAAAATGCGATTAGAGTGAAAGCTATAAGTTAAAAAGATGATTAGGGTAAAACTTATTGGTCAAAAGAAATAATTAGGGTGAAACCTATTAGCCAAAAGAAGTGACTAAGGTGAAACCAAATAGTTAAGAAATAGTGACTAGGGAAACCTTGAATGAAACTGGATAATTAAAGCAAAACCTATTAGTCAAGAAAAGATGACCAAGGCAAAACCTTGAGTCAAAAAGGATGACTAGGGCAAAACCTATTAGTCAAAAATAGCAACTAGGGCAAAACCTATTAGTTGAAAGAAGCAACTAAAGCAGAACCCATTAGTTGAAAGGGATGACTAGGTGTGAAATACATTAGTCGAGAAAGGTGATTAGGGTGAAACCAATTAGTCAAAAAAAAGTAAGGTGAAACCTATTAGTCAAAATGTATGACCAGGGTAAACCTATTAGTCGAGAAAAGGTGACTAAGGCGAAACATATTAGTCTAAAGGAGTGACTAGAGTGAAACCTGTTAGCCTAAAGAGTTACTTAGGGCGAAACCTATTAGTCAAAAGATGTGACAGGGTGAAACTTACTAGCCAAAAGAGATGACTAAGGTGAAACCTATTAGTCAAAGAAAATGACTAGGGTGAAACCTATTAGTTAATATATAACTAGGGCAAAACCAACTAGTTAAGAGATATGACTAGGGCAAAACCTATTAATAAAAAAAAATGACTAGGGTGAAACCTAGTAGTCAAAAGAGATGACTAGGGTAAAACCGTTTAGAAAAAGGACATGACTAAAGTGAAACCTATTAGTCAAAAGAATGAATAGGGCAAAACCTATTAGTCAAGAGATGTTACTAAGGAAAAACCTATTAATCAAAGGATTGACTAAGGGAAAACCTATTAGTCCAGAAATAACTAGGGTGAAACCTATTAGTTAAAAGAAATGACTAAGGTGAAACCTGTTAGTCAAAGGAGATGACTAGGGTAAAACCTTTTAGTCATATATTTCATAAGGCAAATTCACTAGGCTTACCACATGGCCAGCTACATTAGGCTTTTATCAATTCAGTGCCAATCTTAACTGGGAAGAAACTTATTAGCTATCATTAGCCTTTTTTATTTTAGTGCCAATTTCAACTAGAAAGAAACTAATCAGCTACTTTTGGGTTTTCACATTTGAAGTTTGAAAATTTTTTGAAAGGTGCAAGCACTTATGACATGAAGACTAACACCTATGCATGGTGCAAATGCTTTTTGAAACAATGCAAGTGTAAATAAGGACATGATAAATGCACTAGTTCATGTCATGTTAAAAAAAGATAAAAAATGTTAGTCCTCTTGTATATTGGTGAGGCTTTATCATTTTATGATTCATTATCGCCATTTTTTTTCACTTTTGGGATTATACTATCAGTAAAAATGCTTGTTAGATCTTCTAAGGTAGTCTACTACTTAGATAAGTGAGATTTCCTCTTATTTTGACTCCAAAGTCTTAAAAGTATACTAGTTTTTCCTGAAAGGTCCCCAAATATAAAAGTTAATGTTTATTAATTCAAGGTTGAAAATCTCATAATTTTTTGCAGTTGATGTAACAAGTTGTAATATGCTAACTCTTATTTGGCAAGGATTGCCTCTATTGGGATCATGAAAAAAATTTAAAATCATTCAACATCCAAGACTTAAAAAATAAGACCGCTTTCTTATTTTGACTTAGGGAAAAGTTTAATTGATTAACAATCTCAAAAGTTAGGGTTGGTTCCTAATATTAAGGGTGATGGACATGTAATTTCAAAATATTTTTCATAATTGGTGACTACCTTAGAGACATATTTGGGTAGGGTGGAAAAAGTTCAAAGATTGAAACAGATTTATCCTAAAAGGATCAAATTTAAAGTTTAACACAACAAGGTCATGGCAAAGCCAAGGTAGTTGTTCTTCTACAAGGTTTCCTTGAAAGGCAAATAGTTTGGTTACAACATCTTTTTAATCTTTGAATTGTAACAGTTTGACAAGTATTAAACTAAGCTAGTGAATGCCAAGTCTTAAAAAGTTAATTTGGAAGGCTTACGGTGAGTTTTAATTCCTAAAAATAGGAATTAAAGCTCAAAAGGTTTTCCTGAAAGATACTAAAAAATTTGGACATTTGCCTTAATCGTTTTTGGTTTCGTGAAATTCTTCCAAGGTTTAAGTTGTCCTTGAATTAACATGGTAGGGTCTTTTCTTTTTAGGTGGCTACCTCTATCAATTTGGAAGTGACTTCAAAATCTCTGAGTTTCTTCTAAATTGCCCTTTTTGTGTTTTCACTCTAAAACTACATTCATTTTTTTGCCCTATCATATTATTAAGGACTGAAAACTTATCCAACAAATGGAACTTTCTAAGAATTTCCTAGCAATAAGCTCAATAATTCAAATAGCTATGTCTGATCAAAATAGTCTTTTTTAGGTATGTAATGTAAGCCATCGCTTATAGTTTAGAAAGAAATGATAGATAGGCCTAAATTATGTGTTTGAGTGTGATTAAGTTAAAGTTCATTTCTCTTCAGAAATGAATGCCATCTAGCATGTCTTTTAAGACAAGATGCATTTTTATTTCTTGATCCTTTTTTTTTTTCATTTTTCTCTACTTTTTTATCTTGTTCCTTTTTGATTTTTCATTATAATGGAACTCAAGTCTTGAAGTTTAATCTATCTTCAGTTTGGCCTCATGATAATAGGCATGCTTTTCTTGTAGCTTCATAATGAGATTTGAGCCTTCTGATCTTAAAGCTTTATTTTACCTTGCCCTCTGAATGTAAAGGGTGATCTTTGATTAAGGTTTTCAAAAAGAATAATTCATTAGGCTTAAAGGGGATTGAAAAGGAATAGATTTTGTTTTTGTGAAAGGATAAAGAAATATGACCATTTTTTTATCCCAAACAAAACCATTTGAATTGATAAGCTTTTCTCTGGGAAAGATGATAATTTTTTTTTAAATCATTTTAAGTACCTTAATAACATGATGTTGCACTTAATTTTTTTTTCTTTTTAATGTTTTGGCTTAATGTGTGCTTTTCGAAATTATCAACATCATTGCCACCAACGAACCTTAATTTTTATTAGACATTCAAGAAAGAAATAGCATTGGTAGAGGAAACCTTTCAAATCTCACTTCTTATTTATCGGGCATTGGGTGAAAAACAATTTATCTTTGAGAAAAGTGTTTTTGACTCATGTTGGTTCTTATCAAGGATTTGAATAAGTGTTAAGGAATTTGTGGACTGAGGTTATCCAAGTGACTTTAGAAGATCTTAGAGTCCTAGCATCATTTTAACACATGTCAACCTATCAGTATACAAATCATTTATGAGCATAACATGTTTGTTCATCCTTTAAGGAATCCAGAAAGAAAAGTTTGGTTTCAAAAGGTTTTTATTTAAATGACAAGAAACACATAACTGGAGGTAAAGTTTTTTTTCATTATTTTATTTTTTTTTAAAGAAAATCTCATCTAGTGGCAATCACCAACCCCACTAAAATCTTCTTAGAAGGTTCTCATTACCCTTGATATTAAAAATCATTAGCACCCAAAATCTAAAAAATAAGACAGGATGCATATGCTCACAGATTTAACATCATTCATTTCAAATCATAGTTCACAATTTTCTAAATGAAAAATGTAAGAACTTAAACTTTAGATAGAAACTACCATTGATGGGCATACTACCATGGAGTCGACACCCCTTAAGCTAATTGTCTCCATTAGGCATAATCAAGCTCTTTGAATTTTTTCTAGTCTGTGTTCTAAGGGCTTGCACTTTGCTTTTAAATACGTTGTAATCCTCATGGAATGGCCTTTTACCCCTCAATGATATTTACATCTAACACTTGGATTGTACCATATAGGTAAGGAGGTTTCTAGATTTTGCTAGATAGTGAAAATTATCTGACTCTGAGCAAGTAAATTAGAAAACTCTAGTAAGAGATTGGCATAGGGTGATACAATTTCTCTCTCTTTCTCTTTTGGTTCCATGAACTATCTACACTGTTCTCTTGATCCATTTGCACATCTAAACTTTGGACTAGGTTAGCTTATGTGAAAGGTTCTAGAATGGATTTGCAGAATCCATTGATGGATAAAAGGTTAGAGGCAAGGATTAAGTTTGAATGGATCTTTTTGTTCCCCTAATTTTCTTTTATTCTTATTGCTAACGACTGAGTCTTGCATGCATTCATTGATAGCGTTGCCTTTCTACCTCGTTAATGCTATTTTACTCTTGCATGTGATCCTTCTAGTCTTTATGCCATGTTTAATTCTTCCCACAGCAAACAATATGTTTATGAACTCAGAGAATGCATTTCCAACCAACTTGTGTGGTATAGAGAAGGAAAAATGTCAATAAAATAAGCATGAATTTCTTTATTAGTGGAAGGCTTTTAGACTTATGAGGTCATATTCTTCCATCCATAGGCATACTCCTTATAGCTTTCATCAAGATTCTTCCTCATGTTTTGGAAGGTCCATCGATCCAGAGCCATTTCTAACATATATTTGTATCACTCTAGAAATGCTAAAGCAAGTTTCACAAATGGCCTTTTTCTAACAGGGAATACCATTCAGACATTACCTAGTTAAGTTCTCAAGAAAAATATGGAAAAGTAGCTTCTCGTTCCAAGTATGCCTCATCATATTTCGATAATATGATGTTAGATGAATTTTTGGGCATAAGAATCCAACATACTTTTCAAGTTATGGAGTTTTAAACTTTGTAGAATAATCACATCTAGGACCAGCAAAATCTCTCTCGTATCTTTGAATTCGTACTCGCTCTCAATAGCTTAGATCCTCTCTTCTAATTGCTTGAAATTTTATGGCATCTCTAAGCCATGTGTTGTTTTTGATAAGCTTTCCATTGGCAATTTTGATTTGGAAATCCCAACGAAGTCTACATAGCCTACACTTTGGTCTTGAATTGAAACTTCTTCGATTAGGGGTATGCCCTTGTGCACAATATATTTCTAAAGCCTTTTTATTTTTTCCACCTTTTTAGATGATTTGAGTTACCAGGAAATTTGTCTTCTTACATGGCTTTGAATTTGGTCTCTTTGATTTAACTGAGCAGTTTGATCTTTTTCCATTTTGTTGTTCAATGCTACTCCACCTAGAGGTATGCTCAATCTAATCTTCGAGTCCCTAAGTGCCAAAGGTTGGTTCGAAGGTAATGGTAACTTTTGGGGATCACTTAGAAGATCTCTTACAACTTTTGTCAACTTAACAATTGTTCCTTTATCTATCGGATCTTGTTTCCTATTCCTCTAACTATTCTTTCCAAATCATTTGTTTATGCTTCCAATCAATCTCTCAAATTGATTTTTTGGATTCATTAAGGATGATAATGCTTCTAGGCCGAGTTCCTTTCTTGTCTCATGCAAACCTTCGACTATTCTTACTAATCTATTAAGCTAATTTTTCATTCCCTAAACGTCATGCCTAAATTCTTCCTAAATACACTCTAATGCATCGATTCTTGTCTTTTATTGGTCCCCCATGTTTTTACCTTTTCCATTCAATGAACAAAAAGTTTAGTAATGAATGCATGAGCATAATGATGATTAAATGAAACAATAGAATGCATGAAAACTTAAAGGAGATTCGTTAATTTATGCACAAGATGTCTAAGGCATGAATGCAAAAGATTAAAGGAAAGAAATCCTAAATCCATTTTTATTTCTCATATGATATGGGTGCCTCAAAATTTTTTACTAACATTTTTTTCTTTTTTTTCATTGTATCCTTTTGATTTTTTTCAATTTTCAATTTTCCATTTTTAATTTTTTTGACTTTTTTATCTCATTTGTCATTTTTCCTTCTCCTAAAAATTCATTCCAACTAAAGAAAGAAACTAAAAAAGCTCTTGTTTTTTTTTTTTTTGTTATGGAAACTTTTATTCTTGCAATAATAAAAGGCAAGATAATATTTGCTAAAAATTTACCTCAAGAAAATTTATCAAGGTATTACAACACATTTGGGGCTGAGGAAAAAAATAACACAAAATCAATGTACATTCACCGTTGACTATCTTAAAAGTTTAAGTCATAAAATAAGAGAAAAAGGCAAGAAGTGTTCCCCCATATGTACCCAATTTAGGAAAAATTCTAGCAGATGAGCGACATGGCTTTACTTAGGCTGGCCGCTGTGGTTCAGGATATGGGCTTAGATTTAATGTCTAAATAGGTTCATGAATTGCAACTCGAATTCAAAAAGGACTAACAAGGTACCCAATTCGTTACTCATCATGAGTTTTTGTCAAAAAAAGTCTAATTTGCGTAGGAATATTTTCGTTGCCTATGCGAAGCTAACAGCTCAAAAATCATAGGAATTTACACTAGTAGGTTTGTCACTGACCTAGATAAAGTTAACGCTTCAGAAGGTAGAGCTACTTAACCCTATCCTAAAATATTGAATCACCTATGCCCCCTTCCACACATTATAGGAGAATCTAATGCACATGTTTGTGTACAGTTTGGTCAAGGGGAACAAACAAAACTTTAACTACTTATTCTACAACCTATATGCAAAAATGCTCATATAACAATTGAATATTATAATAGGAAAATAAATACCAAGACGTGAATAATTCAAATGACAACAATAACAATGCATGTATTATTATCTAAGAAAATTAAGGGAATTTTAATTAAATATCAATTAAAATCAATTAATCAATTAATTCTAGGTGTAATTATTTAAATGTCACTAGTGGAGTCGCCAAGTTGTTGTAACATGTCGAACGTGAATCTAACATACAAGACTTAAACAAATAAATTCCGCTTTCTCTTGTTGGGACTAGACTTAATTGTCAGATGAATTGCATGCCTAACTTAACCTTAAATGGTCATTACAAAATGACAAAATAATTCGAAGTCACCATTAATCTAGTTTTGGCTGGGTGAGATTTGTCACATTGGGGCTCATATTTTAGGGGCTACAAAACCCTCAATAACAAGCTCTGAGGTCTACATACTAACTAGAGATTCATATGGAAAGCGTTTAAGGGCCAGTTAAGTGTAGAGTGAGACATATCCCTTTCGTGACGCCCGTAAAACTATACCTATTAATCACAAGTTATCCTGAATCTTGATTCAAATTGATTTTAATATTTTAATACCTAATTATGATTCTCATATTTGAAATTATTTGAAACTGATATCATTTTTTCTATCAAGTTTTAATCAATTTTGAAAATCAAAATATTTTCCTCATCCCTCCAAAGAACTGAAGGAATATGAAAGTTTTATCTTTCGAAAAATTAGAAATTTTGATTTACCTATTTAAATAAGGTATTCTTTTGTATAAAATAATCGATGAAGTTTTAACTTGGGAATATTGCTTTGGATTTTTGAAAAGATATTATATTATAAATAACATATAAACAAATTAAATTAAAAAATATAACATCATGAAAATGACTCCAAAGTATATACATAAAGTTGCAAAATGATCCTTTGAATATGAAAAACAATCTAAATGGGCCTAGCATGTATGGACATTATGGAATGGTATAGCAAATGATTTAAATGCTTGCAATTTTGCATAATAACTCCTAAGCCATGGAAAATGACTTAAATATCTTTATAATACATGAAATTGCATGAAAGTTCCTAGATCATGGAAAATGACCTAAATGACCCCAACATTCATAAAATTACATAAAAGTCCTTAGATCAAGGAAAATGACCTAAATAACATTAAAATGCATGATATAACATAAAAGTCCCAAAGTCATTAGAAAATGACAAGATGCATCAAAAACTTCATGAAATTGTGCCAAAGTCCTTAGATCATGGAACATGACAAAAATAGCCTAAAAATGCATGAAATTGCATAATAATACAAAAGTTTTATCTTTCGAAAAATTGAAAATTCTGATTTACTTGTTTAAATAAATTATTCCTTTTTATAAAATAATAGACGAAGTGATTCCATATACTGGAAGCACACCCATGGACTATTTTAAGTATGAGATATTGCTTTGGATTTTTGAAAAGATATTATATTATATATAACATATAAACAAATTAAATTAAAAATATAACATCATGAAAATGACTCCAAAGTACATATATGAAGTTGCAAAATGATCCTTTGGATATGAAAAATAATCTAAATAGACCTAGCATGCATGGACATTATGGAATAGTCCCTAAATCATAGAAAATGATTTAAATGCTTGCAATTTTGCATAATAACTCGTAAGCCATACAAAATGACTTAAATATCTTTATAATACATGAAATTGCATGAAAGTTCCTAGATCATGAAAAATAACCTAAATGACCCAAATATTCATAAAATTGCATAGAAGTCCCTAGATCAAGGAAAATGACCTAAATAACATTAAAATTTATGATATAACATAAGAGTCCTAAGTCATTGGAAAATGACTAGATGGCATCAAAAAATTATGAAATTGTATCAAAATCCTGAGATCATAGAAAATGACTAAAATAGCCTAAAAATGCATGAAATTGCATAATAACCCCTAAATCATGAAAAATGACTAAAATGGTGCTAAAATGCATGAAATTATATACTAACCCCTAAATCATAAAAATTTACTAAAATGACCTTAAAATGCATGAAATTGCTTAAGTGGTCCTAAATCATGGCAAATTACTATAATGACCCTAAAACGCATGAAATTGCATAAATGGTCCTAAATCAGTGCAAATGATTAAGATGATGCAAACATGCATGAAATTACATAATAACCCCTAAATTATGAAAGGTGACTAAAGTGGTTAAAAAGCATGAATTTACATAATTACTGATAAATCACAATAAAAACTAAAATAACTCTAAAATGCATGAAATTGCATAATTAATCGTTAAAATGAATGAAAACATCATAGAAAAATTACAAAATGGTCTTTTATGGGTTCTAACATCACAAATGCACTTATAAGAATATTTTCTCAACAAACATACAAGAATGGCATCACATATGAATTTTGTGCATAAAATATCTCATCAACATGAAAATGCACGGATTAACATCATGCATATAGGTATGGTCATAATCACAATATCCTAATAGAAAATGTATAAACATATGAGTCACTATCTAATGCTAAAATGTCATAGAATGCATTTCATATATGATTTTAAACATAAAATAGCCTATCAACATGAACATACATAAATACACTAACATGTATGGTATTTTCATAATATTTTCATGGAAAATGCTTGGACATATGAATCATGACTATAATGCATGAAAATATCCTAAAATGCATGAATCATACATAACATGACAAATGCATGGCATGTGATAACTGGCAAAGGTAAGAATAAGGAAAACAACATGGTGAAAACAACCATAAATTATGCAAACTTATTTTGAAATCTATGAAAACAAGCTTTTCATGAGGGAAAATTGATTTTTAACAAACTTTTAACAAAAACCACCAAAGAAAACCAAAAGAAAATATTTGAATATAATAACTCAAAATTTGGCCATAAAAATGATTTTTACTCCTTTTGCTTAAATCATTACCTAATATATGGTTTAAGATCCTCAAGCTCAAATAAGATGAAGAGAAAAATTATTAAAAACAAAATAAAAAACAAGTGAAGAAACCACTTTGGATCAGACTTAAAGAAATTTTCTCTTTTTCCTTTATTTTTCTCTGTTTCGCTTTTTTCTTTTTTTTTTCTAGTTTTTTCTAGTGAAAACCAGTTCTTCCTTTGTTTTGGATGTCCAATGGATTTAAAACCTCTCTTGACTGATTGTTTCTCATCCTCATGCATTTCTATTGAAAACTTAACAACTCGCCCAAGCTTCTTTGTAAGCAATCTCTCTATAATGCTATGTGGTCTGATGAAAGGCTAAAACCTTTCTAAACGGAGCATGTTTTTAGTAGAGCTTGGTAGATCGTCTCAGCTATATGCCCTTAAAGAGAATCCTCACCCCAAATGGCCATATCTTAGCCTTTGTAAGAAAGATGTTTTAACTTTAACTCAAAGTAGCCATCCATTGTAATTCAACTGAACTAGACTCAAAATAATCAGAAAATAACTAAACTAGATGCCATTTAGTTCCCATGTATGATTTGAGCATTAGACTCATTTATTCTAAACTCATTTAAGCTTTAATAGCTTAATCCATGTAGGTGTTTCTCATGCCTATGTTTCAATGTACAAATGATTACGAAAAACCTTTTCTGTGGTTATAAAGTGATCCAAGGCCACTGGGAAAGTGAAACGTAGGAAAACTTGGATGAAAAAGCTTGTTTGTGGTGAAAAATTCCATACATTATTGATACATTGGTGTTTGTACCGATATAGGTGCCTTCCCAGAATCAAAAAATTGGAAAACTCGACTTTGTATCAATACAAATGCATTGTAACAATATAGCATGTCTTGTATCGATACACAAGCATGTTCAAAGTTTAGAACAATCAAAACCTAATGATGTATCGATGAATTAATGAAATATATCGATAAATCTTTGTGAAATTCATGAAAATGATATTTTTTTTTTCACATTTTTTCAATATGGTCTCTTGGCATTTCAAAGCGACAAGGCACCATGCAATTGTCCTCATTTTTATTTTTATAATTTTATTTTATTACCTTCCAATTAAATCTTGAGATGTCAAAATTTTGATTAGGGAAAAGAGATGGGTGCATTTCATCTAAAAGCCTCCGATTAGGCATTGTTGTATTAAAAAGGCCTGGACAAAGGTGTCTACAATCACATGCAACATTTAATTTGAAGAACATATATCTAGCCATTGTTGATCAAGAATGCGACCTCGCTTCAAGTACACGAACATGAATATTACATATAAGCCTTCTAGTTTTTTTTTTTAATTTTTGATATTTATCTTATGATAGCGGACATGGACTTATACTAAATGACTAATTAGAGTTATATCCCTCCATTAAAGAGTATATATTCTAATCAATAATAGAAATAGAGTTTTAATTAACTTTAAACTCTTATCACTAGAGTTTTCTCTGAAAAAGATTTATCTAAATAATATCATCTTAATTATAATTAAATAATTATTTTCATTCACGTAATTATCATGTGGGTCACACAAAGTCCAATGTATTATAGTGATTCGAAGCATAAGAAAATATCATTTACCTTGGATGAATTGGTTTAATACATTCAAATTGAAAGTGTAGTTGCAACCTTGAATGATGTAAAGGACAACGATTTGTACAATTTTTGACGTTTGAAGCACAAGAAAATATCATTTACCTTGGATGAATTGGTTCAATACATTCAAATTGAAAGTGTAATTTCAACCTTGAATGATGTAAAGGACAATAAAGTGTATAATGTTTAACGTCCCATCTCAGCATGTTCATTCTAGGCGGAGAACAAAACTCAAAGGAAAGGGAAAATACTTTTCATTGAAGAAGTGGAAGTTTAACAAGAATGGAAAAAGACTTCGAAAAGAAAAAAGAACCTTGGTGCATACTTGGAAAGAATATCCACTTTGCAAAGGTGTGTCATGGTTCTCAAAAATGACATTCTAGCAGCGCTTACTGAAACTTTACCTTGGTAACTAAGAAATTGATAAATTGACTTCATGTAACTCGTAGTATCACTTCCTTCAAAAGTGTTTTTCAATTAGGGAGCAAATGAAATCTTTTCTTATTTTTCCATTTGTTTTGCCCCAAATTAAAAGTTGATTGCCAGATATCAAATTCCACATATCTCTTTCACAATATTATTTTGAAAATTTTTTTCATGTTAGGTTTTTTTTTAAAAAAAAAATTAACAAGAATGAAATATTTTATCAATTTGTATAAAATATTTCATTTGTATAGAATTCAAAAAATTAAAAAAAATGTTGTGACAAGAAACAAAAATACAAACTTTTTTATTTGATACTATATTCATATAAAATTAAAAATAAAACAATAAAACTAATATGACAAAGAAAAATTCCAACATGAAAAAAAAAAAATAGAAAACTGACATAGGTATATCGAATTTGGCAACCAATAATCAAATTTTACCTTTGAATGCCACTACTACCATCATTAGTCACTAAAGGCCTAAATAATTAAAGAAAAAAATCTTAAAGTAACAGTTTTTTTTTTATAAAACAAAATTTTTATGTTAAATTTTTAATTTTTAATATTTTTATAAATTAATATATTTATTGATATTTGAAGAGATATTTTCTATTAAACTTTATTTTAAAATTATTCAAAATAGCAAATTCAGTAAAAACCAATCGGGAATGAAATAAAGGTAACAAAT
Source organism: Adansonia rubrostipa (assembly GCA_038381775.1). Lineage (NCBI taxonomy): Eukaryota > Viridiplantae > Streptophyta > Magnoliopsida > Malvales > Malvaceae > Adansonia > Adansonia rubrostipa. Next base: position 8,348,917 of record JBBYHM010000006.1, read on the forward strand.
TGGTGTTGTCGGAATTCTTATTGTATTGTAGGAATTCTTAACAAAATAATAAAATATTTTATATAAAATCACATAAAAATAAGATTGGGTATAAAATAGAAATATTGTCCAAAAGAATAAACTCCATTTGCTTAATAGTTTTACATTTTGTTTTTTTTTTTTCATATTATTTTAAAGCATAAATAATTAAATATAATTTCTAAATTGAAATATATCTAAAAATAAAAGGGACAGATGCATACGAACGTCTTTGGATTTTGTAATTTTTTTGTAAAAAAATTAAAATTAAAATTGCCCTCCCCTCTTTCGGCAAGTTCCAAACCATAGTTAGGAAAATGAATCACTCTGAATCAGAAGAAGAGGAAGAGAAAGGAAGTTTGAAGAGTTTCCTAAAATGGGCGGCAGGGCTTGGGGTATCGGAGTCATGTTCCAGTCTGGGCCATTCCCTTGCCGTCTCTTACTTCCCTGCTGCTGGCGGAAGAGGTGTGGCTGCTCTGCGTCCTATTTCCAGGGGAGATTTGCTTCTTAAAGTCCCAAAATCTGCCTTAATCACTGCTCACTCTCTTCTTTCCAACGACGAAACTTTGTCTCGTGCCCTCAAATCCCATCCTTCTCACTCTCCAACCCAGGTTTGATTTTGATTTTGATTTTTAGTTTGAGTTTGGGTTTGAACCTTTCGTTTCATACGTATTGCTTAATTTTCCCAAACAATAGATATAAGCCGTTGCTTGTTTTCATTGCAACGCAGGTGTTCACTGTCTGTTTGTTATATGAAATCAATAAAGGAAAGGCTTCACCATGGCGCCCTTATTTTCTGCAATTGCCTCGTAGTTATTCCATACTCGCCGCTTTCGGTGAACCTGAGACGCAAGCCTTGCAAGTTCTGTCTCCGATTTCCACCTGTTTTTGCTTTTTCTTTCTTACATCACGTCACTTGTATCCAATGGTTTTTTCTTTCTAACCTTGCAAACCATCTTATTCTTTAGGTGGATTATGCCATCTGGGCTGCTCAGAAAGCTGTCACAAAAGCTGAATATGAATGGAAACAAGCCTCCACTCTCATGAAGGAACTTAAGATTAAGTCTCCACTTCTCACTTTCAGGGCTTGGATTTGGGCTACTGGAACTGTAAGTTGACAGTGTTTGTGATTTTCCCTTTTTTTTTTTTTTTATTGACGTTGGAGAACTTGGGCTTAAACTGTTATGCGCATTCACACTCATGCATACGCTCAAATGCTTGAATGTACAAGCATCCATAGATTCCTATGTTATCTTCTCATGTATTTACATGACATTTTCCTACAAATGATGCATACATTTGTGTTGTCTCATGCTAACCGCTTTTATAGTCTTACAATCTCTCAGCTTTGTTTCTCTTTGGCCTTTTTCTCTCTCATATCTTTATATGCTTGAATCATAAAAACTTTTACGCTTTGTTCATGTTGAAGATCTCCTCTAGGACATTACATATACCTTGGGATGAAGCTGGCTGCTTATGTCCTTTCGGAGACTTATTTAATTATGCTGCACCTACTGAAGATCCGAACTGCTTTGAAAACGTAGATAATTGGCACAATGAATATGCAAAAGATGACTTAGATAATCATCATTCGCAGAGATTAACTGAAGGTGGATATGAGGAAGATGCAGGTGCATATTGGTTCTATGCTAGGAAAAACTACAGTATGGGGGAGCAGGTAGATGAAATTCTTTCATGTTACACACGAACAATTAAGATATAATTTCTGCAATAAATTGTTTTGTTGTTCATCTTTAGTTTCATTTTTCATTTTTCTGCTGTAGTCAGTATCTTGCATGAATTCTGAGTCATCCTTTTATAGTTTATTCTCAGTAAATCATTGCTCCCATGCCTAACAAAATGCGATTGGTGTGAATGAGCTTAAATTGATACGAGAAATTTAGTTTGTTTCACTTGTAAATCATATGCTGCTTCCTAAATTGTTACTAGCATGTCCCAAATGCCAAAAATGCTTTTATCTGTAGTCCTCGATCTTTAGCTTACCTAGTAGGTTGCAGCTCACACTAACATTGATATGCTTTAAATCAACTTTCGTATCTGTTTGAACCTGATGGACAACTCTAATATTAGGGTGTTTCTATACTCTGATGCCTTGAGGCTTAAACTAGTCCTCTAACCATACTATCACAGAGGAGTTTTACGTGGTTTTGATGTTTGGAATTGCGGGTTTCCCTTAAATTGTCTTTTAGATGGTTTTGCTATAGTAACGGTGGTGGATACATGATTGTATGTGTTGATGATACTGTTTTATATTAAGATGAATAAGCTCTAGTAGCAAAACTAGAGTTGAATGATATTGAATTTCAATTTCAACATCAGAATCTGCAAAAGATAAGATTATGCTTGAATGACTTCCATGGTAATGAAACTTCACATACTTGTTATAGCGTTCATTTGGGAAAATGTTGATTTTATGCTATATGTTTTAACCTTCCACGAAAAGAAAATTCTACTCATTTTGTTGTTTATATGGTTTTGTTTGGATGTTTGCTCTTTTCATTTCATTTTTGGGTTGAAAGCAAAAATCTTTTTGTATAAAAGAAAATTTTGGAGGAATAATACTTGAGAAATTTAATTTAATGAACAATGAAATGTATGATTTTACCTTCATACAGAAGACCTACATTTGATTTGGTTTTTCATTTTAAAATTTACTAAATTTAAGCAAATAAAATTTTGTTTCTTAATATATGCTTTTTGTAATAGCAACTTTTGCAATTTGGTAAAGCTGAACAGATTAAGGTTTTGCAAGTATGCTAGTATTTAAAAGTCTTACTGAATAATGATTTAACAATGAGTATATAACAACATATTTTCAATGCCCTGTTTTGGGAAAATAAAACTGCCTCTGTATGTGTGTGTACAATTGCCAGACTTCCATTCTTTTCTCAATTATGTGGACCCTTTAATAGTGCTTGCAGGTTTTTTTTTATTGGTTGGCTAAGTAGTTGAAATGCTAATTATTGGATGTAGGTTCTCTTGAGTTATGGAACGTACACAAATTTGGAGCTTCTTGAATATTATGGGTTTCTTTTAGAGGATAATCCAAATGAAAAAGTTTTTATTCCATTGGAGCCTGACATACATTGCTTAGGTTCTTGGCCAAAAGAATCGCTATACATTCATCGAAATGGGAGGCCGTCCTTCGCTTTGATGTCCGCTTTGCGTCTGTGGGCAACTCCACCATTTCGGCGGAAATCTATTGGACACCTAGCTTATTCCGGATCTCAGCTCTCGAAGGGCAATGAAATATCTGTCATGAAATGGATAGCTAAGAAATGCAATGATATATTGAAGGATATGCCAACATCAATTGAAGAAGACAAGTCATTGCTTTCTTTCATCGACAAAATCCAGGAGTTTGACAACCTGCGCGAGTGGGTGAAGGCGGCGCCTGCTTGCGGAAGTGAGTTTGCCAATATTTTGAAAGCCTGTGTTCTGAAAAGAGATGATGAGTTAAGTTGTTCGTCAGTGGGGATTAAAATGTTGATAGAAAGGTGGAAATTAGCAGTCCAATGGAGGCTTATATATAAAACAGTTGTTGCTGACTGCATGTCACATTGTACTGCCATAATCAATTCTCTATCTATTTAGTTAGAACTTAGAATGGATCAAAGTTGTGACCCAAATCCCTTTCCCATTCCTAGCCACTGCCAGAATGTTGTTTCCTATCAACATGAATGTTTTAACTCCCAAATCCTCATTCATTGAAGGGGACTTGTAGATGGCCAAAGATCCAATAGATATTCATGTTGATTTTTGGGGCAGATCCAGTCGATAAAGCTATCAAACACAACCAACGACAATGAAAGAAAATTTATTTTCCTTGTAACTATTCTCTTTTTTTTCTCTTCTCTTCTTAATCTTTATCCTATCCATCCATTTTTCTTCGTTCTTATCAAACATAACAGTGTGAAGTGTTGATGCATGCCACTTAACATCAGCCATCAATTCATGGACCGATAAATCGAGATATGTATAGTGAATGAAAATCCCATTTTTAAGAATTCAATATCGAGATAAATAATTTTAAAATTAACTGAAAAAATGACATCTATATATTTGTATATGTGAAATGAACAAAAATAAAAATATCTCATATTAATAAAATTAAATCATTATTTGGCATAAATAAAAAATTTCTTTCTTTTGCAAATTTTCAACGTGTTCATTTTTAATATATACTTTTTTTTTGTATTTTTTATTTTAATTCGTGTTGAACATTTTCGAACTTCGTGAGATGGAATCTGACATACGAAAACTTAGGTTCTTTTTATATAGCAAAGTACAAATCCTAAGTAATTAGACACGTGGTTACTGGTGCAAATTAGACCAAATGTCCTTAGTAATTAGCAAAGTGGTTACTAATGCAAATTAGACCAACGCTAAGCTTTTCAAAGCTTTGGATGGTCTAATTATATATTAATATAATAATAAATAATGATATTAGGCACTCAACACGTGACACATATAGGTGCAATTGCAATAACTTTTTCATTTTTTTTTTTTTTGATTTAGAGAGAGATAAAAGGTTTTTTTTTTTTTTTTAATTTACAAACAAGTAGATTTGTTTAGACAAACAAATAAGTTTATAGGAAACCTAACCGTCTATTTAAAATAGAGAGATTAGTTTAGATAAATTATGTCTATATAAACACACCTTTTAGACAAGATATGTCTGCTCCAAAATGCTCGTAGTAATCTCTATATACGTCTTTGGTTCAAAAGAAAAGGTTACTTAAATCTTTTCGCTTTTTATTCTCCTTGATCTTTAAACTTGCCTAGATTCTTCTATAATGTCTTGCTGCATAAATTCTTTATAGATATTTGATAATTTTATTTTACACTACTCAGAGGATTGATTTCATCAGTTGAATACACAGTCAATCACTGAGTTTATATGTTGGTAACTCCATTGCACACTTCTGTGGGGGCAAATAAAACCTTAAAGAATCTAGCATTGATGCATGCCTTGAAGCTTATTTGTGTTGTTTGATCTTTCAAACATTATGTACCAACCATTTTAAGGTTTTATTTAGAGTAAACAAAGCTAATACTAAAATGGGAACCCAAAGAAAATTAACTCTTAATTTCGTGACATTAGATCAATTTGATGGTGGCATTTTTCCAAAAATGGCAGAAGATGCATTTTTTACTTTCAACACTGAAGATTGTTAATGTTCTAAATACTTTAAGACTAGAAGAAAATGAAAAAATAATATGTTTTTTCAACTAGAAAGATGGGACAATGCAAAGTACATGTGCATAGGCCATATTTTGAATGGTCTATCAGATAGCTTGATCAATATATATCAAAGCAAGGCTGCTGTGAACAAGTTGTGGGACTTAAGGCACATGATAGAAGATACAACAAGTGAGAAATTTCTAATAAGTCATTTCAATTATTATTAGATGGCTGATGGTCAATTTGTTATTGAACAATTGCATGAAATTGAAAGAATGCTTAATCAGTTTAAATAATTTAACATGGAAATGGATGAAACAATTGTTTTGTGCTCCATTATAGAAAAGCTTCCTCCATCTTGGAAATGTAAGAATTAACTTTAAGGATTGTACCTCTAGCCATTGTTTATCGAGCTTACTCCACACACACGAAAATGAACATCCCATGTAAATCTTCTAGTCTATTTCTTTTTTTTTTTTTTGAAAAATTACCTTATGATGGTGCACAGGCAATTTTATAGACTAAACAATGGACTTATACTAAACAATTTATTAGAGTTATATCGTACCATCAAGGAATTTGTATTATAATTAGTAATTAAAGTAGAGTTTAATTAACTTTAAATCTTTTCGCTAGAGTTTTATCTTGAATACTATTTATATAAATAATATCACCTTAATTATAGTTATCTTAGTCCACCTAATTATCATGTAAGCCCACGTAATGTCCAATATTCTCCTACTTGGCCTATAGATAAACTAAGAACTTGAATAGCCAATATTTAAATCCGAAACTTTAATATGGCCATAAGTACTCCAGCCTAGCTCCTACTCAATTAAAAATTCACATAACACAAATCATGGTGATAGTATTCTAATCCGAAGATTTCTTTCCATGTATCATAATGCATGATCATCTCTAAAAGTGCACTTTATGAGATATTACTTTATGAATGAGTTTTTTGTAATCATTTAAGATCCAATCGACATGTAACTTTATATGCACAAACTCAAACATGTCCACAAACTCTAAAAATATGAAACAATCAAAATTAAAGGAGCCAAAACACATCCTAGTAGAATTTAACTATCTTATTCTGATCCATACAAATTTTAAATTGTTTTATCAACAATGCTTAAGTTATGGGATCTGTTATCATGAAATTATACTGATGTATTGAATATCCACTTCTTGCTTCTTTACAGAGTCTCTAATAGCAGGATACTTTATATCTATTAACTTGCTGTGACTTTCACTTTTATCATTCTTAGAAAAGCATACTACATAAGAATTGTCATAATGGATCTTTAATGGCCTTGTTGACAACTCTCAAACTAGAGATATAATATCTCAACTTTAATGCTTGTGTATTACTTATAACATAATGCCTTTGGCAGCTTTCATGTAACCAAGGCCAAGATTAATTTTAATATCTATCATTATAAACCTTATGTCAAGTTTTGTATACCCTATATAAGGCTAGCAATACTAGATGCGTATGGAATACCACTCATATGCTCATTTTCCAAAGTATTTAGAGATATTTGCTTAAATCGAATTTATCCCCTTTAACAAACTGTAGGTGAATAGTTTTGCATCTTAAATCTTGCCAGAACTATCTCTTAATATAGGCTTCTTAAAATGGACTTAATGTCTTTTTAAACCTATCTCTTGAATCTTTTTACCTATGATGTATGAGGTCTCACCAAAATTATATCAAAGTTTTGAGAAAAATAAACTTTTGCGTCATGTAACAAAGCCAAATCACTACTTGCAAGGAAAATACCAAATTATAGGACTAAAACTATGAACTCACTTCTACTGACTTTAGGGGATGTACATTGATCAATGACATCTTTAGTAATCCAACTGATGTCACAACATTGTGAAACTTTATATACCATTAGTGGGATGCTTGTTTTAGTCTGTGCATTGATCTTTCAACCTTCAGGTTGAATGGTGTATACCTTTTCTTAAGATTTCCATTTAAGAACTTATTTTCACATCTACGTAACTCTCAATTAGAATGAGCTATAAAAATTATGACAATTCTATATAAAACTTTCTTAAAATTGAAAAGATAATTTCATGAAAATTAATATCCCTTCTAAGTGAAACATTTGGCCACAGTGAGCGAGCTAAAGCTAAGTAGAATAATTGGCTTAGATCCAAAGGGCTCGGTCGAACCAGTTTTCATTCACTTCCTCTTCAATCAAAGGGAGAGGTGTCACTTTAAAATAAGTTTTTTCTCTATTGCATGTTGTTTTTCTTTAACACTTTTACCGGTCCCTCTTCTTCGATTAGTTAGGTTCACTCTTTCTCTCTAGGATGGGTTCTTTCTTATTTTATGGTTTTTTTTCTCTGGCATGGTACCTACCTTTTCTTCTTTTCACAGTCTCTCTCTAACCTTATATCTGTCAATATTACCAAATGGTATTTCAACAGTTACTAGGCTAGATCATTAGCCATCAATTCTATCTCTTTTATCATAGTTTTATGCCAAATTGTGAAATTTTCACTGTTCATTAGTTTGTGAAAATGAGATCATTTTTAGGTCTAATATTAAAATTAGAGTTCCATAGGTACACAACCAAGTTATAAAAATAGTTGGTTTCTTGCCCAGTAGATCTCTTAATTCTACCGTTCGTTGTACATTTTGTATCCTTTTAGTAGTATTGTCAACAGGATTAATGATCTATCATAAACATTGCTCATATTTTGATTATTCTCTAGTTAATTTTGTTTTTTCTTTTAGAAACAATCAAGTCCTATGCAACAAATCTATTGAATTTAATTTATTCATCAATATCAATCTTACGAGAAAAGTCACACCCACTGGACTTATGATCCATAAAAAACGTAGTTTTTCTAGCTTTAACAATTATAGATGAATTTGAAAAACAATAAAACCTATAGCCTTTTCAAGTCAACTGCTAATTGTTTTTATATCTAGTTACCTTATGTTTAAGTTATAAATCTTCACTTTAACTGGACAACTAAAGCTCTTAAATGTCTTATGCTAGATTCCAACTATTTCGTAATTCTAAGAAAGTTCTAGAAACCAATTTAGTTGAAACTTTATCTACGACATAGGTAGCCATTTTAATGCATTAGTCCATAACTTACGAGAATATGTATGATCTCTAAAGTATTACATTGTTGTCTTAGCTTATTTTATGGAACTTTTAGTTTGTCTTTTTTCAATGCAATCAATGTAAGTGTCAAACTAAAAAGTTTCAAAAGCTCTATCATTGATTAATTATCTTAAATTTTTGTATGGAGATATGAAACAACTTTATACCACAACTTAAATGAGTTTACATATTTAAACAGCTCATGTTTTATGACCAGAAATCAAATGAATATTTAATAAACTATTCTCACAATTAAGATCCAAGTTGATAATGATAAAAACCAATAAAAAATTCTTTTTTGAAATTTCAACAATAAATTTAAAAAAGTAAATTCAAAACTCATTTTTCCTAATTTAGGAATGAAAGAAATTTTAAAAAAAAAATAAAAATTTTTTAAAGTTTAAAACAAATCTTAATTTGAAAAAATGATCATGAAAATCCTTATCAATTTCTTGATAGACGTTTCTCGTACTTTCTTTTGGTTTCTTTGGCTTTATGAAATCTTACATGGTTATCGAAATATAATTCATGGGACTTAAGTCCAGCCCCATGTATTATGAGGATCATCACTAAAAAGAGATTAATACCAAATTGAATTTACCTTTATCTCTTATCCACCTTTTACACTTTAGGAAATCTTTCCTTATGTGTCTAAATTAATATAAAAAATGAAGGATTTGATGCCATTTTTGTTTATTGGCATTTTTTTTCTTCCTTAACTTTATAGCATATTAGCCTTACTTATCATATTTTATCTTAAGTCAGTAGAAAAACGAAACATAGTTTCTCATTTTTTGACCTTTCTTCCACTGGAACACATCTAGTTAAAAGTTCATTGATAGACCATTTTTTTATATGTTCATTGCATGGTCATACTCATTGGAAGGTAGTGGTATTAAATTGATAAGTAATTGTAAACACTCCATTTTGTCTAGGCCAACATCTAAGGCATTAAGGATTATCATTCGAGGCATCAATGAACTCAAAGAGGTAAGCATGGATCATCTATTGTAGACACCCTATTTGTTCGAGCCAACATCTAAGGCATCAAAGGTCATCATTCGAGGCATCAACGAACTCAAACAGACAAGCATGGATTCATATACCATCATTCTTGGCTAAGGTAAGGTGTTTGGAGAGCCAAAGGTGCATAAAATTCACATATTTTCATGTATGTATTAGTACATTGCCTTAATGTATCGATAAAAGGCCTCTACGTCATCAAAATTCAAAAATCAATTGGTTTTATTGACAGAAAAGCAATGTATCCATATATTTGTTCATTGTATCCATACATTTACCAATTGTATTGATACTAGTTTATGTCGCAGCAAAAATCATGATTTTTTGCCAAATGTATCGATACATAAGTGAATGAATTGATACAATCATGTATATCAATACATGCACTAATGTATTGATACATTCTAGGCAAAATTACTAATTGTATCAATACATCCTATGTATTTTACCTAGTTCGTGCTATTTTTTTCACCGGCTACAACATTGCCTTAAAACACAAATTTGGCTACAATCTTGGCTCTAAAAATTTATCCAATTTCAGACTTAACTTCATGAAAATCATGTGGATCCTATTTGGGCGTTAAGGGTTAGATTGTCATATTTTTAAAAGGTCCATTAAGTTTGGGATAAGGGCATTTCATGTTATAATTTGATTTAATAAAGAATAAGCTTGGCATTACTTATTATGCCAAACCATGCAAGACTTTTTTTGGCTGCAAGTATACTAGCCAATCAAATATTGAGAGCTAAACTTATGGTACAATGACTCATCAAATTGTACATGAAAAATATCCAAAATGTCTACCTTGCGAGGTTATTTTAAAGGCCAAAATGTTATGCTATATAATAAACATATTAAGCTCAACAAAAAAATATAAACACATTCTAACATGCCCTCTTTAGCCAAAAATCATTTATTCCCGTAACTACCCAAAGTGACCATCATAAACTCCCTAAAGAACTTTTTTCCCTCATTTCTTCTTTCCCACATCCCTTTCATTGATAGAATAACCCTTAAGCTCATTCTTGGCCACTCTTTCTTGCTAATCTATAGTAAAAGAAAAGAAAAAAGTGAGTAAGAAATTCGTTGGAAGATTGGAGTTTTTTCTGGTTAACAATAAGGGCAAAGTTTTGAAGCTTCTGGGCATACCTCTTATCATTTCTTTGTTTATTTTCTTTTCTTTTTTTTGCTTTATCATCTCATCCTAATAAGTCATCTTTATGAAAATCATGACCTTATCCTAGGATGTTCATGCATTTTATGGCCTTGGTTGTGATAAAATTAAGGTTCTTAATGCTTTGTTGATACCTTGATATGTTTTTTTTTTGGTGATAACCATGTTTTGGTGCTTCGTTTGCCTTGAAATTATGTCCTGATGTTGTCCTAAAAATTCTAGCATTCTTGCTTGAATATGTTCATATCATCTTTATGTCATCATTTTTATTGTCATTCATGAAACCAATGTTCGCATATCTTCCTGTTCATCTATTTGCATTTTATTATCTTTTTCATGTCTAAATGCCATATTTGATTGATTAAACATTTCTATATGTTTATTGTCAATAATGTCATATTTTAGTTTACTACATTTCTATTTAAATATTTGTTTAATGCATGTCCAAAATTTGATTTTGGTTAAGTCCATATTAACTTCAATAAATGGGGATTGATGTAGATTTAATGTTTTCTATCAATTGGTCTTCCAAATCTTAAGGAAAAATCAAGGTTTTCATGTTTGAATTCAAGTCAAATGAGGCCAAATATTCTAATTTTCAAAAACAAAATGTATCTTTTAAGTTTCCTCAAGTTGTTTGCGCCTTGATCTTATATTTAATATCTTTTGCTTGTGACATGGTTAACAATTGTTTCATTATCCCAAACTACTCTAAGATTGCGCAAATGAGCTTGTAAGCTATTGTCACTAACTCTCCTTTTGCCATGGATATTCGAATGTACGTAACCAGAGTCAGGCTTTAAAAAACGTAAAAAATTAAAAATTCCCATGTTTTAGCATTGACAGCATTGTGATCTTGGCTTGAAAAATCCTTTTCAAACCATAAAAGATTTTTCTATTTTTTGTTATTTTTCCTATAAAGGGAATTGAATTACCTTTCCAATGGTATCTTGTTTACCCTTGGATCATTTTAGATAAATGAGTTACGATATTTTAAACCTTCACTATCTGGAACCCTTAGAATAGCTATTAACTTTCTGTTTAGGTTATTTTGACCCCACATATGAATTTTCTAGAATTTTTTAAGATCTTTCCTAAAAACTACATAAAATTCATTTTTTGAAAAGGTATTATTTGTGATCTAACGATTCCAAACGAGTCATGAAAGATTATTCAAAATTCATCGCACTTTCTCCCCTACATGAGTCGCCAGTGCTGAATCAAACCAAAATTCAAATATTATTTCCTACTAGAAAAATATTTTCTATGAATTTTTGAATATTTTTATATTCGTCCTCATCAAGTTACCTTTCTAACAATACCTCTCCAGGCTTTAAAACCTTCAAATCATTCGAGAAAGCAAATAGCACGACCTTGTCCCTTATTTTCAACATTAATCAAAATTAATTGATTTCCCTGAATTCCTTCTCCAAGGCATTCAAATGCCTCTAGGTGAGTCAGATTAGCCCCCCATAAAGTCTAAAAACATGTTTTAACCCCTTTTGGCTCGTATCAAGGCATGAGCATTTTTTTTCAAATTTTATCAACCCTATTTTTATCAATTCTCACCTTTTAAATAAAAAATCATCAATTTTCTCAAGAAACATCAAAAATGTCACTTTGTTAAGAAATTATCATATTTTTGTCATTTTAAGTCTTTTAATCTGATTTTTTCCAAAATCATGAAAAATCAAAATTTTCTCCCCTAGATTTCTCCAGATTTTTCATAATCCAAACCTAGCTTCACAACTCAATCAAACAATGAATCCAAACATGTCCAAAAAATTTTTAACTTGGATGTTTCTAGATAACCAATGATAATTACAAGACACATTTCAATCGATCCTCCCTTTTTTTGTGTGCGATTTATTTTACGTAATATTATCTTATTTTTCCTATGTCTTACTATCGTGTTTCTCTTCATGGTGTTTTTTTTCCATTTATATTTCCAAATCATTTTTGAAAACCACAAAAGGTAATTTTTTATATCAATATCCCTTCCGTGCTTGACACAAAATTTCTAGTTTTAAAAATTAAATTTGGAGACCATTTTTATTGAAAATCTCTATATTTTCCACTTTTACGGGATGTATATGACATTAAAATTTTCATCAAAACCTGATTTATTACTTTAGATGAATTTATGCATAAAATGGATAATATAAAAAATAATGACAATTCAAAACTGAGGAAACTGAAATCAATATAAGACATGGCTAGATGGTACTGATTTAGGGCATCATAAGGGTGCTAATCATTCCCCATGCATAACTGACTCTCGGGCCCAACCATCAAATCTCTAGACCATGTAGATCTTGGAATTGATTTTTTGAGTTTCATAACTCAGAATACTGACTTCCATAGGCATCCAATCATGTCTAGCCTAAATGATTGGTGGTGACTTCAAGGCTTGGCCACTTCGAGGTGGCCATTTAAAACCAGTTAGATGAGTGGTTAGTCTCACATCTCCCCTCCATCAAGAGTCGAGAATCCATACTTTCTCACTCCCATCATATTTAAAGGAAAGAGTCCAAGTCAAGAAGACATTTTCTTGTCAATAATTTTATCATTTCTCTCATATATTAAGTTGTATGCACTTCCCACTTCGTAAGATTTCAAGGGGCACATTGTGATAGCTTGGTGACTCTACTAGGGACTAATTTAGAGTTCTTAAGGTGTTTTACTTGGTTCTCAGTTCACTCAATTTTTAGTCATTATTTAACTATAGTCCTTCCATTTTTGTCTAATAATCTTTTATTTGTCATGATTTTTGCCTTGTGGCTACCAAGGACTGTCTAGTTTTCAAATAAAATATCAATTTGATAACTGGTAATAAGGGGTAAACAAAAATTTTGATTTGTTTTCCCAACATAAATTATGCACTTGAATTTTCATTAGGCTCTCATTAAACTCAATATGGAAGATTGAAGCCCTAAATGTTAACCCTTCGCATAGGCATAGTAAGAACTTTTGGGATGTATATTACCTATGATTCTCGTATGTAACCCTCTATATTTACATGGCTTAGGTGAGGTGTTTGGAGAGCTAAAGGTACGTAAAATTCACATTTTTGAAGGTATATATTGATACATAGCCTTTATGTATGGATACAAGTCCTCTATATCATCAAAATTAAAAAATTCACTAGTTGTATCGAGACAATTGGCAAATACATCCACCAAATCGAACTTGTTCTGCTAAGCTTACGATAAGTCTAAGATCAAGTGCTTCAGTTGTCTTTACTAGATGAAAGAGCAATTTGAATATTGATTTATATAAGAACTAAAACCATATATAGTGAGCCCTCTGAGCCAAACCATGTCACATTATACCGAATGCTGCTAAAATGACTTAGATTAAGAACACTTAAGGAACCACTTCTTATTTTTACTCCTATGTACCGTAGTTACATAGGCAATACTGAATGAACATTATCACCCATATTTGTCATTTCATGCCCTAAGAGACATCTTATGTGTCATTTCTTTATTAGGGCATGTTGTTATGCTGTCCAATTAATGGATATCCTTCAGCTATAAGTAAGTGGTGGTCAACGAATATCGTTGCTCACAATCCCAATTAAGGCTTTACATTACCTTGAAAAGTGTCATATCCAACCCTAAATGAACCGCTATGTTGTTTGAATAATGGCTTAACGTATACCACCATTAGATGGCGATGAATAAACATCATCGCCTAGCCAGTTAGTATTATCCCCAAAAGGTATTGTATCATCTCGATAAAGGCAAAGCTTCACCCAGACACGCTGTTATGATGTCTATATGTACTTAGCTTGTCATGATACTTGTAATTTTGATGCTTGCCCTTAGGCATCGTAACACCTATTGTTGGGGTAATTTTTTTGATTTATTATCATTTCCATTTTATTTGTTATTCTTGTATATATTATTTTGTATCATCATTAACCTTTTGCTCCTCTTGATTGTTGCATGTATCATATATATAATCATTTTTAGGGTATGTACTTAAGCTTAAATATATCTTGACAACACATGAAAGGGTCAACATAGGGTATCGTCAAAATGAATGGCAAGATCTGAAGCATATTTAGGCTAGTTGAAGTAACATCGAGAGAGCTATTCATGAAAAGATATGGGGACATAGCTCTCTTACTCCAACTTCGAGTAGATTTTGGCTTGTTATAAGCACCTTGCGTGGTTCTGGAATCCAACATATGATGCTTCACTTTTAATCAAGAAATCTTGGTCCTCATTGTTGATGAATGCAATGCATTATTCAACACCAAAAGGGCTAAATCTAATAAAATCTATTACAAAGCACTGAAACCTCCTTCAGTCAAGAAGAGGTTCACATAGATCTTTGGAAACCTAGAGTCTTATGCACTATAAAAGATGCTACTGATGAAGCAGTCCTATAAGCCAATTATCTCTTATACATTTGCACAACTAACTTAATTATTTTACTGTTTTATTCATTTATCCATATCAATAATCATATTTTTGGCATGACTCATCATCGACCATAAATAAATAAATTATAAAGTCTAATGCAGGAATAGTTATAAAAGTGCAAGGGATTCTAAATTTGACAGAGAACATAGAACTGATCATTTCACACAATACAATACTTGTCATCACAAAAAGGCCATAGAGAACGATTATTAGCTATGTATCAAAACTTAAGCAATGTATACAGAGTCCTAAGATCAAATGGTCCATTAATAGGATGAGATGCAAGCTCAGATCATGTAACTCATAGAGATGATGATTGCTTTAATGATAAATAAGAGATAGGCGAGTATCTTGGATATGGGAAAAGATTGACTAACCTAGAGAACCATACCACTGTGATAACTCTATAAAATAGAGTTATTTAGTCTCATTATTCATATTAAATTAGGTAAATCTTAAAGATTTTTATTTAAATTTTATTTATAATAGCATAATTTTATTCATTTTTAGTAGTTTTTAATTTAGTATTTTTTACTTTCCTTATATTTTAATTGCTTAGTTATTTAGATATTTTCCATATTTTTGTAGGTCAAAATCCCAAAGGAGTTTCCAAAAGTGCAACAACTTAATCAAGAAGTAAAGTGGACTCAATCAAGGAAAGTGATTAAGTTTGACAATTTCCAAAAATAATATTTTCAACCTACTTGGAGACCAAGTTTTTACCTTCGAGGTTTTATCTACAAATAGGAATCTTAGTATTAGACTTAGACAATAGGGACAATCTAGATATTCTATAGTTTTATTTTTCTTTGGTTCTTGGAAGAGGGGAGAAGCCACCATAATATTAAAAAAGCTAGAAAGATTTGGAGAAGTTTAAAGATCAAAGATCCGACCAATCTTAGTTTTCTCCTTCTTTTTCCTCTTTTTATCTTTCTTGTATTATTTATGATGGTGAAACTCCTGGGTTTTATATTTTATATATTTATTATGAACTAGATTTATTTTCCTAGGGTTGCAATGGAACTTAATATGTAATTTAAATTCTTTTCTTTTCTTTTCTTTTCTTGATTAAATGATGTTTGGGTTGTTCATTCAATCTTGTTCTTAATGCTTCTAATTACCTGATCACCAATTAGATTGATTTGGTGACCTTAATGAACTTGGAAAAGGGAATTTTGTGTTTAGACCTAGATTGAATGAAATATATTTCATATTCATTTAGTAGGATGAATTGATCTGCATGTTAGATAAGAATATACGAGCATGCTATATGTAACCAAATTAGAGTCTAAGCTTAATGAGTTTTTTTTAATTCAATTTGCATAAGAATATAGTAAATTGATTAAGAGAGATATTTTTATAAGACCATCGAAAGATACTTATAAATAAATTAGAACTCTAGGTTAACACCTCATTATTATTAGTCAAGATAAGAGAATAGAGTTTTATTCAAAAAAAGTATTGAGGGAAACTGTAATCCTAGGCTTCTATTATTTATTGCTTTATTATTATTATTATTATTAGTAGTAGTAGTAGTAATTTTTAATCGATTGTTTGAATAAGATTAAGTTGTTTTAATTTAGTATCAATTCCTCATGGGATCAATACTCTACTTTGTTACTATATTAGTTGTTGCGATATGTGCACTTGCGTGGTTAAATCCAACAACACACTAGCAGTACTGAAGCTATTTAAGAAAAGACTAACCAGGAACAACAACCTAGTATAGCATCGGCCCTGCCAATACCACCAATAATCTACCTAAACCCTATGGTGACAAATCAGTTGATCTCGAAGTTTTAAGGGGCGAATAAAAGAGTCTTTCTAGCCAATCCCATAACTCTTAATCATGATGAGCAACAAAATGTGAATGGCCTAAAATCTGTAACATCTATGGACAACAGAAGTAAATATCAACTTTTGGATAAATTTCTTAAAGCTATGAAGGGAACTCATAAGTTTAGAGCCATTGACGCAAAATCTCTGTTTCTGGTGTCACTTTTATCATCCCCCAAAGTTCAAGACACCAAACTTTGAGAAATTCAATGAAACCATTGAACTTGTTATGGATATCCAAATATACCTCAAGAAAATGGCTAGATAAGAGAAGGACGAGAAACTTTTGATACACTACTTCCAAGACAACTAGACTAGGGCAGCTGTAGACATCTTATTTTATTTGGGCCAACATTCAAGGTATTATAAGTCATCATCTGAGGCATCATAGAGGTCACTTAAAGAAGCATGGGTTAATTTTCCACCATTCCTAATTGATGTAAGGGGTTTAACGAGTCAAAGGTAAAGAAAATCTACCTTTGTATGTATGTCTCGATTCATCGGTGTGAGGTATTGATACAAGGCTCCATATCATTCAAATTCCAAAATCTTGCTAGTTGTATCAATAACAAAAGGTATGGTATCGATACTTGAAGAGTTTTATCAATACCAAGGATGGTTGTATCAATACAGAGTTATGTCATAGATAAAATCATAATTTTTGGCAATAAGTATCAATACAAGAGTGCATGTATTGATATAGCAAGTTTGGTATCAATACAAGTTACTGGTATTGATACAATTCAAAGTATCAATACATTCTAGATTTTTTGCTCAATATTGATACAAAGCTCAATGTATCAATACACAAGGCTATTTTTGGCCTAATTCAAGACATTTTTCTCCTTTCATACATGACTTTAAAACTCGAATTTGGTCATGACATTGGCAGGATGGCATTTCATGAGAAAATCTAATTTGATGAAGGATAAAATTAAGATTACTCATTTAATCAGCTAATGCAAGGTTTTCTTTACCTACAAGAATCAAGGTTAAACAATCAAATGCTAAAAGGTTTTGCATTGGTACAATGAGTCATCATGTTGTACATGCCAAAAGTTCTATATACCCCTTTTGCTAAGTCATTTTAATGGCTGAAATCCACCAATATATAATCCAATTTTCTTACTCAGCTAGAAAGGGTTATAATACATTTATACCAACCACCGAAAACATTTGATCTCCCAAATACTCTATTTCTGTCGCTCCCTTTCCACTCTTCCAAAAGCCCTCTCAAAGCCTATCATTTTTCTCTTTTTTACCCTAAAAACCATCCTCACCCTAAGCAAAAGCTTTTTCTTTTTACTTATTCTTTGCTAACTCGAAGCAAACAAGGGGAATAAAGCAAGCTCTACAATGCTTGGTTGCTGTTCAAGTAAGGAACTAGGAGTTATGGTATTCGTTGGGTATAATTTTCATCTCTTCTTCATCTTTTTTCTATTTTTTCATCATCTCATTAGTAAACCTCTATGTTTCCATGACCCTATTAAGGCTTCCATGCATTATTATGGCTTTATTTTTGGTAGTCTTAAGATTTTGATGACCTTTTTAGTGCTTGGACGCTGTTTGGATGAACTAAAATGCCATATTTGATTGTGATATTAAAACAACCCCTGCTCATGCATTTTTGCCATGTTTTTCTTCATCTGAACATGCTCATTTCATGTGTAGATGATCATTCTAGTGTTTTAATCATCACCATGCAATTGAATGCATTTTCACCATGATTTCTTTGTTGAAATGCATGGATGACTTCCTATTTTGAATTTTGTTTATCTTTGAGTTTTCACTCAGTTTAGTCCATCATATGAAAATGCCTCTATAATGCTTACAAAATTTTATTTTCACAAAAAACCCCAAGTTAAGTCCATAGTAACTTCAATCAATGGGGATTAACATGGATTTAATGTTTTTAATAAATTGGTTCTCCAATCTTAGAGATATATCAAGCCTAAATATTTGGAAACATGGCCTCATTAGGCCAAACAAATTTTGCTTTTAACCTTTACAAGAACCAAAAACTTTTTCAACTGTTGCTTAATGTCTTATTTTAATCCTTTCATCATGACTAATGATGTGGATAGCAAGCAGTTTAATGGCCTATTCTTTGGGAGTTGGACTGGTCTGTTACTCCATTATTATGGACCTCAGTGATTGGACATTTGTATGTTCGATACATTAACATGTGACCAAAAAAAGCCTTAAACTTGAATAAGACCCCTGTTTCGATACTGGTAACGTATTTATGCTAGTTTGAAAAATTATTTTTGGACTCCAAATGATTTTTTGGAATTGTCTAGCATTTTTTTCTTAAAAAGGCTTCGAATTAACTTTCTGTCAACACCTTGCTTGCCTCTAGATCATTATGGTTGTGGGAGTTATGATTTTCTGAACTTTGGCTATCTAGAATCCCTGGAATCAATGATTATATTTTGTTTTGACAATTCAAACCCATCAAACAATTTTCTTAGTTTTTTTTTTTAAGTATTTTTCTTGAAGATTTCATAAAATTTCTTTTCCCAAAATATATCCTTTGCAATTTAACGATTTCAAATGAGTTCGAGGTGAATTTTTGAAGTTTATAGCCCCCTTCCTCTTTTATTTGCTGTTAGTTCTGGCTTAAACCCAGATTTAAAAATCAATTCCCCTAGAAAATGATTTTTATGATTTTTGGAATATTTTTACATTAATTGGTGCTGAGTTATTGTCGCAACATGGCCCAGATATGAATCCTGACCAGCTCGACTTAAAACGGTAAATGTATCACTTTATTTCTATATTTATCTAAATGTCACTATTTTCTTTTATTTGAGGCCATATTATTATTATTATTATTATTATTTGTTTTTCATGTTTGGGGACTAAGTTGTCAAGATGAATCGTTCATCCCACTTAATTCTTAATAATCATTATGAAATGACCATTTATTTGGAGTCGCCACCAATCTTATTTTGGCCAGGTGAGATTGGACACCTGTCGAAATTTATATTTTAAGGATTAGGAAACCTATAGAAATAAACTCTGAGGTCTACACTCATACCAGAGATTGCATTGAAGGATTCGAGAGTCTGTTACAATCTTAAGTAAGGATCGGCCTCTCATGATGCCCGGCAATTAATACCTTATTAATCATGTGTTAACGTAAATTTTGATTATTATTTTGTTTCAATATTTAGTATTTAATTATAATTCCCATAATATTTTATTAAACAAATTATTCCTAGAAAATCGAGTTTTAATACTTTTGGAAATATCAATTTCTTCCATACCTTCTAAGAGAAACAAGAGAACATGAATATTTTTATTATTCTCTTTCATACCGTGCTAGAAAACTTATGGAGTACAAAAGGTTTTACTTTCATGAAAGTTATCCCGAATTCCTATTTGAAAAGGATATCTTGCTATTAAAATAACCCATAAAATTTCTCACATATTCTAGTATGAACATACGTATTAATTTAATTAGGAGACATTGCCTTAATTATAAAAATACAGACTCTATGACCTAGAAATGACTTGATATGGTGAACCTATTCTTAATGTGTACTTTTGACAGGAAAATATCTTAGTAATCACTTAGGACTTGGTTCTAACATAAAATTACTAAAATGCCTCTAGGTATACCTTCGACATGAAAGTATCCCGGTAACCTTAAAGGATATGAAACTGGTTATGGAAGGTCAAACCTATCCTAAATCACATCTTTGGCATAAAAGCACCCCAATAACTGCCTAGGACTCGATTTTAGTGAAATTACCAAAATACCTTTGGCTATACCTTCGACATGAAAGTATCCCGGTAACCCTAAAGAACGTGAAAATGATTACGAAAAGTTGAACCTATCCTAAATGCACATCTTTTGCATAAAAACACCCCGATGACTACCTCAAACTCAGTTCTAGTGAAATTACCAAAATATTCCTTAGGTATACCTTCGATGTGAAAGTATCTTGATAATCTCAAAAGACATAAAAATGATTATGGAAGGTTGAACATATCCTAAATGCACGTCGTTGGAAAGCTAGATTTCCCTAAAGGTCCCTAAACTTTTTTGATTTTACACTTAGGTGCCTAAAAAAAACCAACCTAAATCATCACAAAACATAATTAATCAGGTGAAAATCAGCATGTAAGTCATGAAGAACATCCATATAAAGGTTCGATCAAACCCTTTGATCATAAAAGAAACATTTTCTATTATTTGCAAACTAGCTCTTAAACTTTATGAAATTGCAAAATGATCCTAAAGTGTGAAAATACCTAAAACATGGTATGAAATACACAAAATCAGTTTCCAAGTTATCCATGAAGCTTTCGGCCAAATCCTTTGACCATAAAACAAAAATTTTCTATTATTAGCAAACTAGTCCTTAAACTTTGCGAAATTACAAAATGACTCCTAAAGTGTGAAAAATACCTAAAACCTGATATAAAATACACAAAATTAGTTTCCAAGTTATTCGTGAAGCTTTCGACCAAACCCTTTGACCTTAAAATAAAAATTTTCTATTATTTGCAAATTAGCCCTTAAACTTTAAGAAATTGCAAATGACCCCTCAAGTGTGAAAAAAAAACCTAAAACATGACATAAAATACACAAAATCAGTTTCCAAGTCATCCTCGAAGCTTTCAGCCAAACCCTTTGACCATAAAACAAAAATTATCTATTATTTGCAAACTAGTCCCTAAACTTTATGAAATTACAAAATAACCCCTATATGATGAAATACCACAAAATACTACAACAAATCATCAAACCAGTAAAAATCAACATAAAAATCATAACAAGAACGTACATGAGGGTTTGGCCAAGCACTTTTGGCCATAAAGCATAAATTTCAAATTTTTGCAATTTAGCCATTAAACTTTCTAAAATTGCAAAATAGCTCTTAAAATATAAAAATTCATCAAATATGTTTGAAAATGCCTAAAACACTTTTTCCACGGTGCTAGGAAGTTTCGACCATCAAGAATGATATATATAAAAAATTAAAATTTTTAACAACTTAATCCCAAAATTTCTTAATATTGTAAAACAGTCTAAAAATCATAAAATCAGCACAAAAGTAAGCATAAAATCATCACCAAAAATTGCTATTAAATTTAGCGAAGTGAAAAAAACAAACTATCGTTAAATATTTTCTCAACACAAAATCATAAAAACAACCATGAATAAATATCATCAACTCAAATACAAAAATAAATCATAAAAAATATATATGAATATGTAAAATCAACATAATAACATGAAAATATTAAGAATAACAATATAAACATAAACACATATATACAACACAACTAACATTTCATCATCAACAACAATATTTCATAAAAAAAGTCAAGTTTTAACCAAAAAAATTAGATATAACAACAATTATATTAAAAATTGTTCATTGTCAACATGTTAGCCTTTCCACATGGATGAAAATCCATGGGCTTAACAGGATTTTGGCTCATAAAAAAGAAGAAAAATGAAGGGAATAAGCAAAAATTACAAGATTTCTACATGAAATTACCTTGAAAAGCTTGAAAACTTAAAACCCATGATAAATTTTAAGAAAAATAGCTAAATTTGGCCATGGAAATCCTTAGCAATTTATGAAACTTCTCCCATGGTTTTTCAAGATGGAAGAATCGGCCAAGAAGGTGGTGGTGGACTCCTTTTGCTATAGCCTTCCTAGAGTTTTCTAGGAAACTTTGTTTAAAAATTTTTTTGTTAACTTTTGATTTTTTTTGATGGATTTGATTTATGTTTTTTTCTTTTATTTTATGATGTCATCCATCACATCATCAAAGTCTAGAGAATTTTAAAAAATATTTGTATAATTTGTAAAATTATACCATAAAAGTTAACTACAAAGACTAAATTGTAAAAATTAAAAATTATGTATTTACAACAAAATTTTATTTGATCAATTTAATTTAATCTAATGATAAAAATGATTTTATGTACAATAAAAAAATTAAAAATAGCAAACTCATAAAATTTTACGAGAAAAACCTTTACCGAGAAAAATTATTATATGTAAAAAACAGTAAAATTTGTAAAATAAACTAAATTTTGAAAAACTAATTTAAGGTGAATTAAATAACAATATTTAAAGAATTTTAAAAATTATTAACTCAAAAAAATCCCACAAGAAAAATTTATGGAATAAAAAATATCCGTATTTTAGTAACAAAAGAAATCTAAAAGCCATAAAATAAATTGAATTTTCAAAACTGATTCACTGTGAATTAAATAATAATATTTTAATAATTTTCAAAATTACAAGCTAGGAAAAATCCTCTTAAAAAAAATTTATGGAGTAAAAAGCTATGCATCTCAAAAATAGGAAAAATTCTAAAAATGTAAAATTCCTAAAATGAAATGAATTTCTCAAAACTGATTTAGTATGAATGAAAAAACAATATTTAAAGAATTTAAAAAAATTATAAATTCAAGAAATCCAACCGAAAAGTTTATGGAGTGGAAAACTCCATAGTTTGAAAATAGGGAAAATTCTAAAAGAAAATACAAAACTTATAAAATAAAATGAATTTTTCAAAACA
Organism: Adansonia rubrostipa; assembly: GCA_038381775.1. Taxonomy (NCBI): domain Eukaryota; kingdom Viridiplantae; phylum Streptophyta; class Magnoliopsida; order Malvales; family Malvaceae; genus Adansonia; species Adansonia rubrostipa. The sequence goes on from JBBYHM010000006.1 coordinate 8,372,294, forward strand.
GATTTAATATAATTTAGAAAATAATATTTGAAGAATTTTAAAAATTATAAATTCAAAAAAATTCTCGAAAGAATTTACAGAGTAAAAAATTTCGTATCTTAAAATAAGGAAAATCTTAAAATTTAAAACAAATAAATGAAATTTTAAAAACTAATTTTATGGTGGTTGAATGTGAATATTTAAAGAATTTTAAAATTAAAAACTTGAGAAAATTCTATCAAAAATTTTACAAATAACAAAAAGCTCGTATTCTGAAACCGATAAAATTTTTTAAAAAAAATACATTGAAACTTATATGAAATAAACTAAATAAAGCATATTATTGAAAATATTAATTTACAAATGGTAAAGATGAAAATCTAAAATCTAAAATCTAAAATTCAAAATTCAAAATAATTTTATCTGAAAAAATTTTATGAGTATAATACTCGTGGTACCGTGAAAAATTTAAAATTAATTACTAAATTAGGCAAATTGATATCTTGTGGTATAAAATGCCAATATGAATTTTTTTTTAATATTTTTTATTTTTCAAAGTGAGTATCGGCATAAATACTACATTGATATTAATAAAAATATACAATAATCAGTCTCCCCAAATTTATGAAAAATTCTCAAAAAATTCCTATAAATGAAAATTTTGACCCGGATAATATCTACAAAAGTAGCTTTTCAAAATTTTGATAAAAAAATATTAAAAATATTTTTTTCTTAAATCTTCATCATGTATATTGAAAATTAGAGATCAAAGTATGACTCTTTTGTCACGTGAACTTATGATTATTTAAATTATGAGTAAAAAGGTCTTGAAAATGTCTTGTTCATCTGAAAAAGATCGTTATCAATGAGGATGGTCATTAAGTTCTCGATCTCAGATGTTCAAAATTATTGGAAAAAACACCCGGACGAAATTAGGTGTCTATAGTTGCCTTCCCAATGGTACTTTGGTTTGCCACTAGAAACCTTCAAACAGTGTGATTCTATCCTTTGCTTTTGTTGAACTTGACAAAAGTCACTAGGATTTTCCTAAACCATCATTAGGGTCATTTGAATGACTCGGAATGTATTCAACGATTTTCCTTATGAAGCTTCGTGTCACAACACAGTTGCCGTTAGGCTTGAATTAAGACTCCAAACACTCTTGAAAATTAATTTTCATCTCCTATTTAAATTATCAAGTTTCAATTCCAAGATCTATATTTTCCTCAAAATATATCAAAATTTCAATTTTCAAAAATCACTTAAAATCTCTCTTTTCGAGGGGATACTTTAACCTTTTCTAGGGAATACTTTAACTTCACTTTTCCAAGAAAATTCTCCAACCCTATTTTTTCGTGGGGATACTCTAACCTCACTTTTCAAAAATACATAAAAATTTAAGTTTTCTCTTCTCCAAGCATCCTTGTACCGTTTATCCAATTTTTCATGCCTAAGATGACCATAGAAACCAAATATGTCTCAAAATTGTCAATTTGGTTATACTTCGATAACCCAGATCAATTACAAGATACATCCCAACCATTTCTCCTTTTCTATGTCTTTGTATATTAATTCATAATGCAACTTTTATTATATTATTTTATGCCTAACTAACGCATTCCCTTTTTCCATAATGATTTTGCATCTATGATTTTAAAATCAAATTTCCTAAAATCTGATGCAATATTTTACATCAATATCCCTTTAGTGCTTGACATAGAGTATCCTTTTCTAAATCAATTTGGATCTTACTTTACTGAATTCTCTATGTTTCTCCTCTCTTTTGGGTTGCATAGAATTATATTAATTAAATCTTTATCATAAAAACCTAGATTTTAATATTTAAAAATCTATATTTATAAGAAGGGGATTACACATAAACAAGGATTCAATATAAAACCAAAGGAAAACTCAGACTTAGATAATTTATAGCTAGATGGTACCAATTTTTGATATCGTAAGGGTGCTAATCCTTCTCCTTGCATAGCTGACTCCCAGACCTTTTTAAAAAAAACTCTGGTACGTAGTTTGTAAAATTATTGTTTCAAGTTTCATAACTTGGAGTCATCATTTTAATAAGTATTCGGTCATACCTAGCCCAAAATGATTGGTGGCCACTCTAAGTCTTGGCCATTTAGTAATGGCCATGTAAAACCAGTTAGACAAACGAATCATCTTACAATTCCCCCTTTGACCTTCACTCCATTATGCCTAACTTAAATCTCAATGAAATGATGACCTAAAGGGGAGCCCTTTCCCTTTTACCTTCTCTCTTTTGTTTTTAGGTCATAGTACGTCGTTACATAAGCAAAGGCATGTCATGATAGATTGGCAACTCTGCTAGGACAAGTTTAGAGAGTCAAGCCTGCAACTAGTTAAATTTTATCAAGTTCTCAAGTTTCATCGATTTTAGTCATTATTTATTTGTAATCCCCGTTCTTCATTTTTTTTATACATGACATTCATTTCCCATCACTTTCTGTGTTTTTGCTTCTTATGATTGCTAGGGTCCTTGTCTGCTTGAAAAATGAATATGACAGTTCTATTATAATGGTAATAAGGAGTAAAATGAAAGTTCGGTTGTTTCCCTAACACACACCTTGCACTCACATTTGCATTAGACTCTCGGTCATACATTTTTTAAAGAAATAATTGCACCTTTATTATGTGGAAGTAAGCTACTTATCCTCTGTGGTATCTCTTCTTTACCCATGGGCTAGTAATATGTTAAAGTACTTATGCTCATGTGGTATTCTTTTTTTTTAGTATGGGCATAGCAAAATACATCCACCCAAATTAAACCTATTTTGCCAAGCTTGTGATGGGCCTAGGATTAAGGTGCCTCATTATCCTTATTGGATGAAGGAGCAATTTGGGAAACCTTTAAAATCAACTTAACCTGATATAGTCAGCCATAAGATCCAGCTCATGTCAAGCCATATCGAGGTGCTATTAGATTTGGCTCAGAGGATAAAGCACTTAAGGAAACACTTATTACCTTTTACTCCTCTTTATCATTTCCTAGTTAGGTAGGTGATGATGAATGGATATAAACCGATGCCTTCTTCCCTGTCCTAGATCATTCATCCATTGTAATATTATTGGGGCATGCTGTTATTCAGTCTGATTGATGGCAAATGCCTTTTTTTCCTTTCATAAGAGATAACATTCAAATGTTGCAACTTAGCATTCCTTTTAAGGCTTTATATAGCCTTTCAAGGACAAAACTTACTTGTGAAAGTCATTACATTGTCCAACCTATGGCTTAATTCTTGCTAAAAACTAGATGATGATGAGCGAACATCATTGCCTAGATCACTGGTAGTTTCCTAAGAGCATCATGCCATCTCGTTATAGATAAACCTAAATCGAATGGGCCATCATGTTGTCTGACCAAAAACTTGACATTGGCCTACTATTGGACAATAATAAATAGAGTGTCACTCTGTCAAATGTTAATTTCCACCCCGATGAGACATCATAAGGGCAATTTCAACCTTGATACATTATTATGCTATCCATACCAAATTAGATTCTGGTGAGCGAGCAACACCACCTGTGGCATTCTATGTTCCCCCCAAGGCATCGTAATGCCTATTATCGGGGTGATTTTTGTTATTTATTCCCATTGATTTTTTTCTTTTATTTTTACCAAATATTCCTTCATCTTTCACTGCAATATTGTCTCTCATGTTCATGTCATGTGCATCATTTTTTGCATCAAACATTTAAAGACAATTGATTCAAGGTAGTGGTGAATGAACATCATAATGCCTAGGCTTAAGGCATAATTCATCTATTCGCATGCATTTCCTTCCCCTCAAGAACCATACTACCATGATAGGTATAGTAAGGATGCGACATGGTGCATTTCACATGTTATAAATATCACTCTTGATACTATTTGCAATCTTGAAAATAGATTTCCATCATAACTTTCTCATGTTTGTATCATTTTTTTACCTACCTAGCATCCTTGTTTCATTCACTTCTATAAATGCATGCATACATCTTTCCATGACACTTTGCATAACACTTATACCATTCTAGGTCTTACATGTGTAGATAATCATCTTTGACATGTCATATCTTCCATCCTTATTCATCAGTCCTCAGTATGTTCATGCATTAATCATTACATAACACTAAAACCATATATTATTTGCATCCAAAAAGGTGTAACGTAGAGGATCGGTTAGAAACAAGAGTCAGTACTTTGGAAGGCATCTAAAAGGAATTAAAGCATGATTTTTGAGAATTAAAAGAACAGTTTACAAAACTGGCGGGAATAGTTAGACTTTTTTAACACTGAAAAGGATTCCACTGAAAGGGTGTCATCATCTATAAATGGCAAAGTGGGTCAAAATGAGGCAAATCTATTGTAAATGCATGTTAGCACCTTGAAAGGAATTGTTAGAGGGATCAGCCAAGATATGCAAGAAATGAAGAGGCAACTTTTGGAACAGAGATGGATGATCTCAAACCTTGATAAACTTAAGACAAATTACCCCTATAAGTAACCATCACCTTTGCCTATCTCAAGGACAAATGTGTAATTTTCCAAACCTGAGATGAACCACGTAAAGCCTTCTGGTTCCACACTCTAGACAATATTTGACGTCTACCATCATGGCCCCATGTCATTACAGGTTGACTCACTTTTTAACCAAGGATACATTTTCCATCACCTCTCAACCATTCTTTGGTGCCAATATCAAGAAATCTATGAACAAAAAAAAGGTAGATGTAGTCAGTAATGATAGCCAGTTGTAAGTCAAATTAGATTGGTGCCCTAAACCCAATCTTTCCACTTTTAAGCCAAATGGTTCACCTAGCTGAGGGTGCTATCACATCAAATCCTTACTTTTACCCACAAGCATGCTTCCCAATGCAGAGCTCAGTGCCCATGACTCAAATCAAGCTTTTCTTGCAACCAAAGGGGCTAGGGAATAATCGAAAAAGAAAGTAAAGAAGCGAGATAGGACTTCCATAAAGCTGATCCCATATCATACACAGAGTTACTTCCCTAACTTATTCAGGATCAGTTGATTTCACTAATTTAATCTAAGCCTATGAAGCAGCAATACCCATAGGGCCATGACAACACCTTACTCACAGCTACCATATCAGGTTACAGGGCTTTAAAGAGAAAAGTACAGTAATTGATTAAAGTGGGGCAGCTAGATCTTGATCGATTGAGAGAGTGAAATAGGATGTGTAAAGCTAGGGCAATAAAGGCATTCCAATTTTGCATGCTTCATATGAAAAGCTTTTGTCTTTGAATTGTCATTTTCATGAGATTAACATGTTTAAACTTTGAATTATATATTTAATGAAAGCATGGTATTTAAAGTCTCGAGAATATTATTGATTGCTTGCATTATTCATCTATTTTGCAAGGTTTTTTGTGCATAAAACTAGCTAATCAAAAAATTCAAAACTTCAGGAAATCAATTTTTAGTGCCATTAACCATATCGACATAGCTACACTAGAACCATCAAATAGACAAAAGCCCTAACTTAGGCTAGAAGAAATTAGAACCGATTCTTTAAAATTTCTATACTTCTATAGAAATTAAACAAATACGATATTCCTCTAAGAATCTTATCAGTGGTAATTTGACATGTATCGAGATTGTGCCAGAAACATCCACCTTTTTCTAAACAAACTAAAACCTCAGTTACCAAGCCATACCGAGAAAGCTTATTGAGGCCATAAAACCAAACTGCTCTATCTCTCTACCAAAAGCTTGGGACCATATCTTCCCCCTTCTATTCCAACACTTATAAACCATTTGCCAAAAGCCTTTCTTATGGCAAATCTTGGGTCACCATCATAGCCCCTTTTTCGTAGTTCTCCCTTATCATTTTGATACCTTGAGACTAAAATTTCTCATCAATGCAAACCCGTAGGGATCGAATACAAAATATCTAACAGCCTAAACCTTGACATACCAAATTTTTCATCAATGGTAAACCAAAAATGGGGCATGCCTAAGCATGTAGAGTGAAAAGAAGAATTAAAGCATGTATTTGAAAGAAAAAAAAAGAGAAATGTGGCAATTGAATGCAATCATCATGTGATTAAAAGGCTTAAAATGTCTTCAAAGGAACTTTCTCTAGGAAATGTCTCTTAATTCACATAGCCATGTTTAAGATAATGAATGGCCATATTTCATTATCCTTTCATGAGTTAGAAAATTTCTCCACTTGATTTCCCTTTTGAGCCTAACAAATTCATTCTTTAACACTTTGATCAAGGATCACCCTTCATATTTTAGGGCAAGAAAAAAAAATTTTCTAAAAGACATGGGGCATATATTCCACTCTACAATTGTGAAATTGCCTAACATCAAAAGGCAAGTATGAAATGTGTCGAGTTTCCAAAATCCAATATTCTTACCAAAAAAAAGAAAAAAAAGTAAAACATAAGATGAAAGAAAAAGGAAAACAGAAGCAAAAAGCAAAAGCAAGAAATAAGAGACGAAATACTAAGAAATAAGGACTTCGAAAACTAAAAATGATGGATGCCTCATAAAAAGAAATAATCCTTGACTAATCACCCTTAAACACTAAATTTATGACTTTATACCCTTTTTCAAAACTATCAACCTCAACCTACATTACAGTCCTCAAAAAATCCACTCAAATTAGGTATGGCGATATGAACTGATGAATCCACTCTTCGGGGAATTGTACTTTTAAGCCTTCTTAAAAAGCATAATGATGCAATTAATCAAAAAAAGAAATAAAAATATAAAAAGATTAAAGCTCTAAGGTGAAAACCCAAAGAGCAGGTAGTTTAGAGAAATAGAGATTTGTTACCAAAGTCTCAACAAGGAAACCATCATTCAAAAAAAAATCTAAAAACCCTAGAAAATCCAAAGAAATCTAAAGACCTCTAGAAGTCCTTGAACATCCTAAGAGTATTATCTTTAAAGGGATCAACTCTTAAGACTACACTCTTTATTTTCCAAATTAACCTTATAACCTTGAACTTGCCATGGTCAATCCTAGTACTGATCAAAGTATCAATGGTAGAAGGCTTAAAAGAATCTCAAATCTGTTTCATTTTCAAAGAATTCATGTTCCATAAGGACTGGTTCATTCGTGAGCCTAGAAGAACAAGGATCTATTTCACTTATCCTGAAACCTTCTTAAACTGATCGAAGCCCTTTTTATCTTTACAAGAAAAACCCAGTTGTCGTTCAGGAAATCTCCTAACCATAGATCACTAGTCTTCAAGAGACTTGGATATCGTGCTAATTTAAGAGTTTTCCTCAAATAAACATTCTAAACAAAAAAAGACAAAAGCCTTTCTAATCATAGGGTAAAGCCAAAATTAGAATGCCTCTTAATTTGAAGATAAAAACAATCAAAAAAGCTTAAACTATATTAAAAAGAAAACTATCCATAGTCCCACCCTCTATACCCTTTATGGACATGCATGACATCGTATATCTACCTAATCACCACTCATACGTATCTTTTACCTATGCTCGAGCATCATTCATCAAGACACGCTTCATTTCAAGCATAGTCGCATTATCACCAACTATAGCATTTGCATAGTGGCTAGTCTTTGTGTCTATACTCATGGGTATCTATACCATTATACATTTATAATTACCTGCATTGTCACCTATGTGGATCCACGATTACAAGCATTTATCTTTATCCATGTACATCCATACTCATAAACCTTTACATTCATGTGCACTTGTACTCGCGAGCATCATTACTCATGTGCACTTTCATTCATAAGCATCTATACTCAAATGCATTCTCAATTATCGAAAACCTTACCTATGTGCATTCTCATTCACAAGCACTAGCACTCATATACATTCTCGCCTATAAGTGCCTTTATGTGCATTCTTATTCTCTACATTTGCATTCATGTGTATTCACTTTCATGCATTTGCATTCATGTGCATTCTCTTTCATATCCATTCATATTCATGAGTAGCAGCACTCATATGTATCTTCGTTCATGGGCATCTGCACTCATATGCACCTTATCTATTTCTATTAGCACTCACGTGCATTTCTATCAACATGCTTTTGCACTCATTTGCATCCGTGTTCCTGCACATCTGCATTCATGACACATTCACCATGTCACTTCACATGCATGTGCATCTTGCGAAGTGCATAGGCATCTTACTATCATTCATGACACCTTATAAGATGACATTTGTCCCTAGGCATGACACTATGGCATACATCACATTTCCTTTCTTAAAAATATCAATAAAAAATCTCTAAAAGCCTCTCTTGAGAATATTTAAAAAAAAACATTTTCACCAATGTATTGTAGTCCACAAAGAGTTAGACGCTTATTATTAAAGCCCAATGTAGTTGGCCAAGTCGTAAGCCTAGTAAAGTTAGCCCATATCAAAAACAAAGCCCAATGTAACTGGCCATGGGCTAAGCCCAATAAAGTTAGCCCATATCAAAAGTCAAAACCTAATATAGCTGGCCATGTTATAAGCCCAATAAAGTTGGCCCATATCAAAAGTTAAAACCCAATGAAGCTAGCTATGTTATAAGCCCAACAAAGTTGGCACAATCTAAATGTCAAAGCCAAAATATAGCTAGCTATGACATAAGCCTAGTAATGTTGGCCTACATCAAGAGTCAAGCCCAATGTAGCTAGCCAAAGCAAAAGTCAAAACCTAATGTAGCTAGCTATGTTGTAAGCCTACTAAAGTTGGCACAGCCTAAATGTCAAAGCCAAAATATAGCTAGCTATGTCATAAGCCCAGTAATGTTGGCCTATATTAAGAGTCAAGCAATAGCTGGCCATGTCGTATGCCTAGTAAAGTTGGCACAGTTCATAAAACTTATCAAAATTTCTTTTATTAATTATAAGCATAACCAAACTCACCCTACAAACCTCCCCTATATTAAAAACATGATAAAAAATGTCCTTTCATATACCTTAGCCAAAAGGTAAAGCCAGATCAACAATCCTTTACCCTGCTGTCAGAAGATATTCTTATCAATCAGTTTAGGCTATCAAATGCACCCTTTTAGTCATAACAAGAACCAACTCACCAAGTTTATTAACTAACCTTGATGAATGAACCCTACTACAAGCTAATCAAACTTAGAAACCTTTTTATGCATCATAGGTCACCTTAACCTTCAAAAATGACCTCAACCATTTGAAAAAAAAAACTTTTTGAACATTAAAGGTAAGTTGGCAAAACTTAAAATAAAAGACACTCAATGAAACTCAAAGAGAGAAGGCAATTCAAAACTTTAAAGCCAATTGCCAAATTAAATATCTAAATCATTACATCTACATCATCCAAGCATGCATATACATTGTTATGCATCAAATATGAAACTACTTACCACTTTTCATGTATAGATGCTTGACTTCAAAAGTCCTAAGCAAAGTTAGAACTATAAATTTTGACTTTTATCTCTAAAAACCCTAAAAACTGTAGGTAAGCTATTTAAACTCAACCTATCTCAATCCATAAAGAGTTAGACCCTTACCTACCTCTATCCACACCTTACCTACCTTAATCCATAAAGAGTTGGATGCCTACCTACATCGGTCCACAAAGAGCTGGATGTCTAGCTACCTCAGTCCATAAAGAGTGGACACCTACCTACCTCAGTCCACAAAAAGATGGACACCTACCTACTTCAATCCTCAAAGTGCTAGATGCTTGCCTACCTTAGTCCACAAAGAGCTAGATGCTTGTCTACCTTAATCCATAAAAAGCTAGATGCCTACCTACATCAATTCATAAAAAGCTGAACGCTTACCTACCTCAATCTACAAAGAGCTAGACACCTGCCTACCTCAATCCATAAAAAGCTTGACACTTATCCACCTCAGTCAATAAAATGGTGGACACTTACCTGCCTTAATCCATAAAGAGCTGAATGACTACCTACCTCGGTCTATAAAGAGTTGGATGCCTAAAACCTTAGTCCACAAAGAACTGAACACATACCAACCTTAGTCCATAAAAAGTTAGACACTTATCAAGTCAAACCACATTAGCTGGTGCATGTCTATAGGGCTAAACTTAGGAAAATACAAGCCTAATAGGGAGGTTAAACCCTATAAAGCTTATCAAATGTTTTTGATCAATCAAAATTGCTACCAACATGTTCAGCCTATCTCAATGTAGTAATACTTAGATCTTTATTTTTCTGTAGGAACTCAAGAGGCAATGTTACACCTTAGTCAAAATAATATTTATTTGCATTTGCCCTGTTCTAGATACTTAGCAAAAAAAATGCAATTATAGACACCTTATTTTGTTTGAGCCAATATTCAAGGTATTAGAATTCATCATCCAAGACACCATTGAGGTCATTCAGAGAAGCATGGGTTAATTTTCACCATCCCCGATTAGGATATAGGATTTAAAAAGTCAAAGGTAAGGAAAATCTAGATTTTTATGTATGTCTTGATACAAGGGTGTGAGGTATCGATACAAGGATCCATGTCATTCAAATTCTAAAATCTTACTAGTTGTATCAATACCACTGGGCATGGTATCGATACTTGAAAAATGGTATGGATAACAACAGTGTTTGTATCGATACGGAGCTATGTCGTAGCTAAAATCAATAATTTTTGGCCAACAAGTATTGATATAAGAATTGCATGTATGACACAACAAGTTTGGTATCGATACAAGCTTGCTAGTATCGATACACCATGCTTTGTATCAATACACAAGGCTATTTTTGGCCTAATTCAAGATATTTTTCTTCCTTTGTACCATGACTTTAAAGCTCAAATTTGGTCACAACTTGGCCTTAAAAATCATCCAATATCATATATAAATTTGTACAAATCATGTGGATTTAATTTTGGGCTTGAAACAATGGATTAACACATTTGGGAAAGGTCTATTAAGCTTGGCATGAGGGTATTTAATGACAAAATCTGATTTGATGAATGTCAACACCTAATTTTGTCCAAGCCCCTCCCCTGACAATCCAAAAATATCCAAGACCTAGAACTTAGTGACTACCTAGTGGGGGGTAGGCTTTCTTCAGGTAGATTGAACATTTCCAAAATATTTTTAGTCCTGCTTAGGTCACAAGTGCATATGATAGAAAAGTGTCATTTCGAAGGCAAATCTTGGATAGAAAAACAAATATCAAGGTAAAATAATTAGCTTTTAACTTTATTCTTTTGAAATTTTGAAATTTATTTTTGCAGATATTATTACAGTCAAATTTCCCATTTTTAGGTATATGTTTTAAAATTTTTTATGAATTTGGATAGTTAACCATCATATATTTTTATCAATATCTTATGGCATTTATGCTGATGCTCACCTCAAAAAATCATAAATATTCAAGGAAAAATCTATATTGGCATTTTATACCAAAAGGTGTCAAGTTGTTAAATTTATTCATTAAATTTGAATTTTTCATAATACTGCAAGTGTCATGCTTATGAAATTTCTTCTGATAAAAATTATTCCAAATTCTAGATTTTCATCTTTATTACTTTTATAAATTACTATTTTGACTAATTTGTTGAATTTTTTAATTCACTTTTATAAAATTTGAATATATTTTTAGAATTTTCTCATTTCCAGAATACAAAGCTTTTTATTCCATAAATTTTTTGGTAAGATTTTTCTGAGTTTATAATTTTTAAAATTCTTCAAATATTTTCATTAAATTCATACTATTTCAGTTTTTGAAACTCTAATTTATTTTATGAGTTTTTTATTTTTCTTTAAAATACTAATTTACTTCTTTAAAGTTTTTTGCGTAAAATTTTACGAGTTTGGAATTCTTGTTGGTTTTTTTAGCACGTAAAATTTCTAAAACATATTTTTTTGAATTTTTATATGGAAATTTTATTAATTTTTTTCATTTCCTAAGCTTTAAAACTTGTTAATTTTTCTAATGGGTCTGATAAGCCTATTAACTCTCCAGAAAGCCTTATGAGCCCATTTTTGTTTTCTAACAAGCCCAATCTTATTTTGATTAAATTTTTTTATTAAATTTGTTATGTGAAATTTTATTCTTTGAATGCATAATTTTTAATTTGTTATAAATTTAGTCCTTATAACTTGTTTTTATTCATTAATTTTTCTCTCTTATATTTCTAGCTGATAATGTAGATGCATGAAATCATTATGCAAAATGATAAATTCGTTAATTAAATCTTATCAAAATAAAAAAAATCTAGAATATTAAAAATAATAAATAAAAAATCCAGGAAATGGCCAGAAGCCATTCAGCCAAACGGGATTTCAGCCCTTTTGGGAAATAAAAGGTAAGGATGTTCATGAGAGATTTTGAGCCTTCCTATAAGAAAAACACTAAAAAACACATGGTTTTTTTTTAAGTTTTCAAACTTTTCAGGTAAAAATACTTTCCAAGTTTTTACTTTTGTTACTTTAATTTGTTTTTTCTCCTTTTTGTGAGCTTTTTGAATACTTGAACTTATGGTTTATTACCCATGTTCAAAGGTCAAGTTGAAAGCTATGATCAAAGTTTCTTGATTTTGACATTAAATTTGATTTTTGCAAGAAATAATTTGATTTTCATCTAATTAATTCATGTTTGTTAATGAAAATAGTGTTATTTTTATATATTTATAGTTTTGTGCTATATTTCTTGGAGTTTTCATGTTGATCGTTAATAAACACATTGATATATTCATGATTTTATAATGTTTAAGCTTGATTGAAATTTATGACATGTATTTATGTTGATATCTATAAAATCATGTGCGAAAAATTATTTTTACTTGCTATGGTGCTTGGTCAAACGTAATGAATGAAATAAATTTGTGAGCTTGATTTCATAATATTTTGGATTATTTTGTTATATTTGACACTTGTAAGAAATTATAAATAATTTTCCTAAAATTTTAAAGGCTTGGAAGGGTGATTCCAACCTTGGTCGAACCTACATGTCTGATTTTATGATGTTTTTGGTTTTTTAAGCTATTTTGTAAATATAAAAATTATAGGGACTAAATTGTAAAAATAAAAATTTTTGTTTTAAAGCCTATCATGCTTGGTCGAACGATTTATAGACCTTTAGAGGTGTCTATCATGTGTATTTGACTTGTTTGAACGTGTTTCATATATTTTTAACCATTTTGGGGCTTTTTTGTAATTTTAAAAAGTTTAAGGTCTTATTTGCAAATATGGAAAAAATATGTTCCAAGGTCAAAGGTTTTGGCCAAATGCTTATGATTATATTTGGTATTATCTCAATAGGGACCATTTTGTAAAATTAGAAAAGTTTAGGAATTTATTTGTAGGAATTGAAAAAAATTGTTCTAAGGCCAAGGATGTACGACTAAATAATTTTAATGATATTTGATATATTTTTATTGTTGACTTGACATGTTTGATATGTGATTATATATTTTGTTTCATTTAGGGATTAAATTAAAAAAAAGTTTAAAGTTTTTGTAAAGCCTTGCATTTAGGGTTAATCAAATATGTTTGATATTTTAAGAATATTTCTAGCATTCCTTCGGCCCTCTAGAGGGGTGTAGAAAATATTGAAACTTTTCTTATTCTCTGGTTTTTCAGTGGGGGTATAAAATGCAATTTTCAAAGATTAGGGACCTATTAGTAATTTTGCATTTTAGGTCAATCTTGATGTCAAAGTTACCCATGGAAGGTATAATTGTCATTTCATATTTTTTTAGTCTTTTAGGGTATCGGGATACTTTTACATCAAAGGTATACCTTAAGGGCATTTTAATAAATTTTCTTAAAACTGAGTTTTTTATGATCACCAAATACTTCTATATCGAAAATGCATAATAGGGATAGGTTAACCTTTTTATGAAGTTATCGAGTCCTTTAAGGTTACCGAGATATTTCTATGTTAAAGGTAAACCTTAGGAACATTTTAGTAACATATATTAAAACCAAGTCCTACGTGATCATCAAGATATTTCTATGTTGAAGGTGTACAGTAGGAATATGTTTATCTATCTATGAGGTTATAAAATCTTTTAGGGTATCAAGATACTTATATATCAAAGGTACATTTTAAAGAAATTTCATTACTTTATTTTAGAATAATATCCTTTAGGGTCATGAGGATATTTTTACATCAAAGGTATACTTTAAAGAGCATGGTCATTTAGACCAAATTTGGATTGCTAGAGTCAAGTTTAGTACATTTCATCCAAATCAAGTCTTAAGAAAATTTTATATTATTACTTAAATAAAACTAGAATTTTAAAATTAATGCAATGTCTCCAAATTAAAATAGTATGTGAAATTTCTCTCAAAATATGATAGAGATTCTACAGTTACTTTAACAATGAGATATCCCTTTCAAGATGAAAATCGAGATTTTTCAAACTTTTATGAAAATAAAACCTTACATATTGCTTCAGTCCTCCAATGGGGTACATAAAAAATCTTCATTATTAAAATAAACCTTATGTATTCCTTCGATCCTTCAATGAGGTACATGAGAGATTTTGATATTAAAATAAAACCTTTAATACTCCATCATCCTTCCAGTGGGATATGGAAGATATTTTGGCCTTTCGTATTCCTTCAACTATCTAATGGGGCAAAGAAAACATTTTAATTTTTCAAAAAATATTAAAAACATGGTTTTCTCATACAGAATAATAAATTTATTTTATGAAAATTTTGACATGTAAGTATCAAATTTTGAAAGCAAATAAAAGTCAAATTTACTTTAACATATGATTAATAGGTTCTGATTTTTGGGCAATCACAAAAGGCTCAATCCCTACTAGTGATTGTAACTGACTTGTGAACCCTCTCACATGATCGTAGGTATCTTCATAGATCTTGCAGTTTGTTTTTAAGGATTTCAAAACCTTAGACTTAAACTCCAATAGGTGACCAAGCTAACCTGGCCAAATTAAATTGGTGGTGACTCTAAAAATGGTTGTTTCATAACAACCATTTAAGGTTTAAGTTGAGTGAACAATTCATCTCTACAAATCGATCCCAAAAACAAAAAAAATAAATAACGATAAGGCCCCTAAAAATAAAAAATTAATGATTGTATATATATATATATAGGAACAAGGGGAATATCCACCATTGAAGTCAGACGAGTCAGGATTTGTATCCGGATTATGTTATGACAGTGAAGGATTAAATTAACATTAATCATTTAATTAGCTACTGCAAGGTTTTCTTGACTTGCAAGAATCAAGATTAACCAATCAAATGCTGAAAGGTTAGTCATCATGCAATACATGCCAAAAGTCCTATGTGCCCCTTTTGCTAGGTTATTTTAATGGCCAAAGCCCACCACTATATAATCCAATTTTCTTACTTAGCAGGAAAAGCTTTACAACACAGTTAAATCATCCACTAAAAACCATTGAGCACTCCTAAATACTCTATTCCCATATCTCCCTTTCCATCCTTCCAAAAGTTCTTCCAAAACCTCTTATTTCTTTTATCTCTACCTTCAAAACCATTATTTATAGACATCATAGCCAAAAGTTCTTTTTTTTTCACTCAGTCTTTGCTAATTCATAGCAAAGAGCGGGAACAAAATGAGCTCTACATTGCTTATTTTCTACTCGAGTAAGAAACTAAGAGTTAAAGTCTTCATTGGGATATATTTCCCATCTTTTCTTTATCTTATTTCTTTTTGTTTTCTTCATATTTTCCATCTTTTCTTTATCTCATTTTTTGTTTTCTTCATCATCATCTCATTAGTGAACCTTCATGTTTTCATGGCCCTATTAAAGCTTCCATGCATTATTGTGGCTTTATTTGTGGTAGTCTTAGGATTTTGTTGACTTTTTTGGTGCCTTAGTGTTGTTTGGGTGAATTAAAATGCCATATCTAATTTGGACATTGAAACAACCCCAGCTCATGCTTTTTCACATGTCTTTCTTCATCTCAATATGCTTATTTCATGTGTAGATGCTCATTCTAGTATGTTTTAATTTTACCATGCCACTAAATCCATTTCACCATAATTTCTTTGTTGAAATGCATGGATAACTTGTTGTTTTGAATGTTTGCTTATTTAATGTTTGCACTTAGTTTAGTTCATCATATGTTCATTAAAATGTCTCTATGATGCTTGCAAAGATCTATTTTCACAAAAACCCCAAGTCCATACTAACTTCAATTAATAAGGATTAACATGGATTTAATGTTTTCAATAAATTGGTTCTCCAATCTTAGAGATATATCAAGTATAAGTGTTTAGAATCATGGCCTCATTAGCCCAAACAAATTCTATTTTTAACCTTTATAGGAACCAAAAATGTTTTCATTCAAAGTCTTGTTTTGAACCTTTCATCATGACTAATGGTGTGGATAGTGGGCGATTCAGTAGCCTACACTCTGGGAGTTAGATTGGACCATTACTCCACTGCCATGGAGCTTAATGATTGAACATTCATATGTCTGATACCTTGATAATGACCATAAAAGCCTTAAACTTAAAGAAAACACTTGTTTCGGTACTGATAGCACAATAATCCCTATTTGAAAAATTATTTTTAGAATCTAAACAAATTTTTTGGAATTTTATAGTACTTTTCGTTGAAAGGGATTTGAATTACCTTTCCAAGGATATCTCGTTTGCCCCTAGATTATTCCGGATGTGGGAGTTATTATTTTCTGAACCTTTGTTGTGTAGAACCCTAGGAATTAGTTATTCATATTTTGTTTAGGCAATTCTGACCCATCAAACGATTTTCTTGGATTTTTAAATATTTTTTCTAAAGAGTTCATAAAATTTCCTTTCTAAAAAGATATCATTTTGTGGGACTTTAAATGA
Source organism: Adansonia rubrostipa (assembly GCA_038381775.1). Lineage (NCBI taxonomy): Eukaryota > Viridiplantae > Streptophyta > Magnoliopsida > Malvales > Malvaceae > Adansonia > Adansonia rubrostipa. The sequence continues at coordinate 8,389,043 of JBBYHM010000006.1, forward strand.
GTCCGAAGTGTTTTTTGAAAGTTCATAGCTTTCTTTCCCTTGTATTTGCTGTCAGCATTGGCTCAGACCCAGTTTGAAAAATATTTTTTGCCTAAAAAATGATTTTTTGTAGGATTTTTAAAATATTTTTACATTAATCCTTATTGAGTTGCCTTTCCAATGATACCTTATTTGCCACTAGAAACCTTTAGATGAAACCATAATAAATTTGGGAAAGTAGGCAAATGATGTTGTCCCTTACTTTTGTTGAACTTGAGAAAAATCTCTAGGATTTTCCTAAACCATCTCTTTGGGTTATTCGAATGACTCAAAATGTATCCAATGATTTTTTTTATGGAGCTTCATGTTATGACACGGGTGCTATGAAGCACGGATGAAGACTCCAAACACTCTTGAAAATTAATTTCCATATTTTATTTAAATGATCGGGTTTCAATTCCAAGATCTATATTTTCCTCAAAATATATCATAATTTCAATTTAAAAAATCACTCAAAATCTCTATTTTCAAGGGGATACTTTAACCTTATTTTTTTTGCAAGGATACTCTAACTTTACTTTTCCAAAGGGATTCTCCAACCCCGTTTTTTCTAAAGGGAATACTCTAACTTTTCTTTTCAAAAATGCATAAAAAATTTAAGTTTACTCTTCCTTGGGCTTTTTGAACCTTTTATCAAATTTTTTATGCCCAAGATGACCATCGAATCTAAACATGTCTTAAAATTCTCATTTCGGTTATTATTCAATAATCAAGGTTAATTATAAGACACATCTCAATGTCCTTCCTTTTATATGCCTTTGTATATTAATTCTTAACGTAACTTTTATTGCATTCTTTTCTGCCTTACTAGCACGTTCCCTTTTTCCATGATGATTTTGCATCAGTGAGTTTAAAATCAAATATCATAAAACTTTAGGCAATATTCTATGTCAATATTCCTTTAATGCTCGACATTGAGTATCCTTTTTTCAATTAATTCGGATTTTATTTTATTGAATCATCTATATTTCTCCTCTCTCCTAGGTTGGATAAAGGGATATTTATTAAACTTTTATCATAAAACCTAGATTTAATATTTAAATATTGCATTTACAAGAAGAGGATTACATATAAATAATGATCGCATACAGAAAACCAAAGGAAAATCGGGACTTAGATAATTTATAGTTAGATGGTACCAATTTTAGGTGTCATAGAGTACTAATCTTTCCCCATGCGTAATCAACTCTTAGATCCTTTTAAAACAAACTCTGGTATATGTATTCCATAAATCAATGTTTCCAGTTTCATAACTCAGCGTCTCAGATTTTAATAGGTATCCGATCATACCAAGCCCAATGATCGGTGGCAACTCTAAGTCCTGGCTATTTAATATGTCCACATAAAATGAGTTGGATGAGTGATTCGTCTGGCTATTCTTCCCTTGACCTTCACTCCATTATGCCTAATTCAAATCCCAACTAAGGGATGATTTGAAAACAAGCCCTTCCCCTTTACCTTCTTTATTTCATTTTTAAGTTGTAGCATTACCCAATACATTTGCTCAATATGTCGATATATTAGCCAATTGTAACGATATTGGGTTATGTCATAGCAAGGATTTCTGGCTAAATGTATCGATACAATCATGAATGTATTAGGACATTCACTAATGTATCAATACATTCTGGGCAAAATTACTACTTTATTAATACATTATGTAATATATTGATACATCCTATGTATTTTGCCTAGTTCATGGCATTTTTTCACCGCTTTCACCATTGCTTTAAAACACCAATTTGGCCACAATCTTGGCTCAAAAATGATCCAATTTCTAACTAGACTTCAAGAAAATTATGTGGTTGCTTTCTAGGCCTTAAGGATTGGATTGTCATATCTTTAAAGGGCCCATTAAGTTTGAGTTAGGGACATTTCATGTTATAATTTGATTTAATGAAAGGTAAGCTTGGCATTACTTAATGTGCCAGCCTATGCACTTTCTTTGGCTATAAGAATAGTACATCAACCAATGAAATATTGAAAGATAAACCCTTGTTACAATGACTTGTCAAATTATACATGAAAAATGTCCCAAATACCCTATTTTCCCAAATTTTTAATGGATAAAATCTAACGCTATATAATGGACATTTTGATCTTAGGCAAGGAATATACACATTTTTACATGTTCTCTCCAAAAATATCCATTTTTCATAGCTTCCTAAAACAGCCCTAAAAACCCTTATAAAACCTTTTTTTCCATCATTTTTCCTCTCCAATACATCGTCCATATACTATAACCTTGAAGCTTCTTCTCTATACTTCTTCTTGCTAATCTATAGCAAAAAAAAGGGAAGAAAGTGAGCTAAAAATATTAGAAGTTTAGAAGATTTTTCTATTGAACAACAAAGGCAAGGATTAAAGCTTCTTGGTATATCTACTTATCTCTTTTTCATTTATTTCCTTCTATCTTCTTCATCACATCATAGTAAACCATTTCTATGAAAGCCATCACCTTGTTCTACAATTTTAATGCATTTTGTGGCCTTGGGTGTTGTAGTAATAAGGTTCTTGATGCATTATTGATGCCTTGATAATGTTCTTTTGTGATAACCATGTTTTTTGCACTTTGTTTGTCTTGAAATCCTATCTTGATTTTCTATTGAAAATTCTAGCATGCTTTTTCTTGTCTAAATATGTCCACTCATCTCTCATGTCATGATTTTTGATGTTATTCATGAAGCCAACATTTTCATGCATTTTTTTATTCAGTTCCTTTCATTTTGTCATTTTTTTCATGTCTAAATGCTATAGTTGATTGATTAAGCATGTTTTATGTGTTTATTTTCATGAATGCCATATTTTAGTTCACTACTTGTTTGTAAAAATGTTTGTTTAATGCCTGTAAAGAAACTATTTTTGTAAAGCCTCAGGTTAAGTTCATATTAACTTTAGAAAAAATAGATTAATATGAATTTATTATTTTCTATCAATTGGCCTTCCAATCTTGGGGAAAAGTCAAGCTCTTCATGTTTGGATTCAAGGGCAAGTGAGGTAAAATATTCTAATTTTCAAGAACAAAATGCATCTTTTTAATTTCTCTCAAGTTATTCGTGCTTTAATCTTGTGTTTATTGTTTTTTGCTTATTGCATGGTTAACAAGTTGTTTCATTGTCCCAAACTACTCTAAGATTATGCAAACAAGCTTGTAAAGCCATTGTCATTAACCTAAGTCTAGCCCTAGGAAACCTAAAAACCAAAATTCCCCAGTTTTAGCACTAGCAACATTACGACCCTAGATTGAGAAATCATTTTTGGACCCTTAATAATTTTTCTGTATTTCTCCTAAAATTTTCATTTAAAAGGCATCGAATTACCTTTCCAATGGTATCTTATTTGCCCTTAGATAATTTTGGATGAAAGAGTTATAGTTTTTTGAACTTTACTATTTGGAACCTCTAAAATCAGTGATTAACATTCTATTTAGGTCATTTCAACCCTTGAAATGAATTTTCTAAAAGTTTTTGTTATTGTTACTAAAAACTAGATGAAATTCTGTAAAGGTACTATTTGTGATTTAATGATTCTGAATGAGTTTGGATGATTTTTCAAAATTTATTGCATTTTTCCATTGCATGTGCTATCAGTGACAAACTAAATAGGACTTCAAAAATATATTTCCTCCTAGAAAGTGATTTTTTGAGATTTTTGGAATATTTTTACATTAATCCTTGATGAGTAACTTTTTCAATTGTATCACTCGACCCTATAGCCTTTGGATCAGTCCAAAATAAAATCGAAATGAGGAATACTGTGTCATTATCCTATATTTTTGGCATTAATCAAAATTAATTGATTTCATTGAATTCCTTCTCCAAGACATTCAAACACCTATAAATAAGCCTGATCTCCCCCATCAAGTCTAAAAACATGTGTCAACCCCCTTAAGCTCGGATTAAGACATAATCTTTCAAATTTTATCATCCTTATTTTTATCAATTTTTACCCCTTCGTATAAAAAATCATCGCTTTGTTAATAACTGTCAAAAAAGTAATTTTGTCAAGAAACTATTAAATCTTTGTCAATTTAAGTCTTTTAATCTTATATTTTCAACAATCATCAAAAATCAAATTTTCTCTCTCTGGATTTCTCTGAATTTTTTTAAATTGAAACCTGGTTTTCATACCTTAATCAACCAATGAATCCAAATGCATCTAAAAAATTTGTTAACTTGGCTATTTCTAAATAATCAATGACAATTACTAGATACATCTCGATCAAACATCTTTTTTTGTGTAATTTATTTTCCATAATATTATGTTACTTTTATCTTATGTCTTAGTAACATGTTTCGCTTCGTGTGTTGATTTTGCATTCATATTTCCATATCATTTTCAGAAATCACAAAGGTAATGTTTCACATCAATTTCCCTCTAATGCTTGACACTAAATATCAAGTTTTCAAAATTAAATTAGGAGATCATTTTTATTAAAAATCTTTATGTTTCCTACCTCTACAAGACATATGCAAGATTAAAAGTTTCATCAAAACTTGAATTTATTACTTTACACTAACTTATGCATAAAAGGGGATTATATCAAAAATAATGATAAATCAAAATCGAGGAATTCTAAATCAATATAAGATGTGGCTAGATGGTACCAATGAAAGCATCATGGGGTGCTAATCGTTCCCTACGTGTAACCAACTCCGGAACCCAACCATCAAATATCTAGATCATAGAAACATTAGAATCAATTTTTCGAGTTTCATACCTCAAAATACTAGTTTTATTACGCATCCCATCAAGCCTAGCTCAAATGATCGATGGCAACTCTAAGTGTTGGCCATTTCATGGTGGCCATCTAAGACCATTTAGTTGAGTGATTCATTCGATGATATCTCCCTATGATCAAGAGTCGAGAATTCAGGCTTTCTTGCTCCCATTACGTCAAAAAAAAAAGAGTCTCAATTAAGAGGACACTTCCTAATCGAGCATTTTATCATTTTTCTTATATATTAAGTTGTACGCACTTCCCACTTCTCAAGATTATGGGTCAGACATTGCAACAACAATTACTTGAAAAAATTTATTATGAAAACATAAGCAACAATTTCTCTTAAATCCTATAATATGCTCTTGCACAACTTCTATATCTATTGCACTTTGTTCTTGAAAGCTTCCTTATAAAAGTGGCAACCTAAACCTTATCATATTTAGAATTATGGTATTTAGTGGCTTTCCGTTAATTCTTGACATTATCACAATTTAGGATGAAATCCCAAATCAATTTATTGATATAGGATTTGTTATACATCATACTTAAATGGTTGATTACTCCTACTGCACATTTAAATCCATTTCCTTTTGTGTACTTCATTCATTGAGAACAAATTGTTAACTCAAAGCACTAAGTCAAGGAATATATAACAAAAAAATACTTAATTACTCCTTTTGCGTACTTGATTCATTGAGAACAAATTGTTCACCAGATAGCATTTATTCTAGCAGCCTTATAGATCATAATAATAGAAATTGTTGCCAAATGTAAGAAATAGTACTTTAATTGAATAAAATATTTTATATTCAAATGTAAATCCAAACCTTCCTATGAGTGGAGGTATATCATGCATATGAATTTTACAAAATTTTAATGATAAAATAGTAACTTTAAACACCAAAAATTAAATAATCCATACCTGTTGGCCTAGTAAAATTTACATTAATACTATATCATTTTATCCTTTTACCATTTCACAAAATTAACTATTTTTCTGTTAGGCCAAATAACTAATTTCATGGTAAAAGACTTTATAGATGTCATTTTCCTTATGTAGTTATTTACGAAAAATTATTTTAAATAACTACTATTTATCTAAATTAATAAACTCAAGATGTTGTAGCTACTCTTAAACTAATGACTTAGAACTCTAATAATAACATCCAACATGTTAAAATTTATTACATTATTTTATCGATGCCATTTTCCTTATGTAGTTATTAAAAAAAACTTTGTTTTAAATAACTACCTATTTTTATTTAAATCGACCAACTTAAGATATTGTTGCTACTCTTAAGTTAGTGATTTAGAACTTTGATAATGGCATCCTTTATATATGCATAAATTTTTATTGCATATTAATAAATACAGTGGAATACTATCAAATAATGCTAACTTATTACAGTTATAGCACAAATAATTACTTATATTAATGTCATTCTCTGTATATAGTTACTTAAAGAAAAACTTTGTTTTAAATAACAACTAATTTTAATTAAATCAATCAACTTAAGATATTATGGCTAATCCCAAGCAATTGATTTAGATTATCAACAATGACAAAACATATGCAAAACCATAAATAATTGAAGCATGATTTAATTCCCCATAAAATATATACCAAATAAATTTCATGGCATAAAATTTTATAGATGTCATTTGCCATATGTAGTTATTTGAATAAAATTTTTTTTTTAAATAACTACCAATTTATCTAAATCATGAAACTTATAATGCTATGATTAAATCTAAGTATGTGATTTAGATACTTAACAAAGACATCAATTTTTTATGTAGTAAAAATTTACGCACTACAATATAATAAGAACTTGTCATGCTACTACATATTCTAAAAGCATGACATAATATTCATTCCATGGCATGCTTGTTATTAATCATATAAAATATGTATGAGATCATTAATCCTTTTATTTCATGAGGTAAATAAATGTGCATTGTAATATTGACACAAATTTTAACATACAAATGTGCACTTAAGTTTAGGCTGAGAATACATAAATATTGGCTAGTTTATTGGGAGAATACATATTGCCAATTAAATCTCACCATGCTGAATTATCTTATCATGAAATAAATTCCAAGATTTATTTGCATAAAATATATTTATTATTTAATCACATATGAATATTCACTAATAATTTTCATGCAATTCAAAAATATTATAAAAATTAAGAATAAAATTTCAAGCATGCCTAGGAAAACTTAGATCGACATCATAAAAAATTTACACTTTATTACCACACATGCCACATATAGGATGTGGACCTCTACTTGAGTTTAAGCTATATATATATTATATGACCCAAGGTCCCAAGGATATAATGCATGTTTTTGGAGTCAAAATTGACACATTGAATAAACCAAAGATAATGTTGTAGAGTACTGTATCAAGTATAGTTTACTCATTTTTACCCTTAGCGAATTTAGCTTGATGTGCCATTTATTGACCTATATAGTTGTATAGGAAATCCCTGAAGTTTTCATACTTTTTTACTTTAAAAATTCCCGTGAGCTTTAACTGTTAGCTACTTATTAACCTTCTGCCACATATTGATGACTCTTGACCAAACTATTTATGATTTCAATTGCATCTATATTTTGCGTTTATTGAATAAAACCATGGACCCTTTTGATAAACATATATATCATCTTACATCTTAGTAATATTATCAAATACTTTAATTTTTAAATATAATTTTGAAACCAATCCTTCCCATGGATTAATTTGATTTACAAATTCAAAATCAATCAAACATACTCTATCGGGTTAGTGAAAATAATATTGATTTCAATTTTAGACAATGCAATTAAATGCATCAAAAGACTTAATGATAAATAGATATTAAAAAAAATTCATTTGATTCGATTAAAAATCATTGAAACACTTAATGAGGTGTAATTAATTATACTGTCTTTATGATTTGAACAACTTAGCTAGAGAATCTAGCTTTGACACACATGTAAGAATTAAATTTAAAGAATATACCTCTAGCCATTTTTGATTAAGAATGCAACCTTGCTCCAAGCACACGAAAACGAACATCTCGTATAAATCTTCTAGTCTATGTTTTTTTTGGTGAAAAAATTACATTATGATGGTGCATAGACAATTTATATAGACTAGATTAGGGACCTATACTAGAAAACTAATTAAAGTTGTATCCTACCATCAAAAAATCTATATTCTAATTAGTAAAGGAAATAGAGTTTTATTAACTTTAACTCTTTTCACTAAAATTTTATCTTAAATAAGATTTATCCAAATAATATCACCCTAATTATAATTCAATAATTATCTTTGTTCACTTAATTCTCATGTGGGCCGCATAAAGTTCAGCAGGAAAAACTTTAAAAGAAATCTAAAACATAAGAACAAGGATAACAATCTTAAAGCTTTAGCAAATTATCTTCGAATAAAAGAGGAATATAGAAAGCAAGATCATACTTATGATTCTGGAAATTTAAAAAGTACTTGCTGTAAAGGAAAGGTAGGCCATTAAACCTACCAAAAGAAAGTTCAACCAAATTGCTAAAACTTCCAAATTTAAAAAGAAATAAAAAAGCTTATGCTATCATTATGGTAAGATGTAACATTTCAAGAATGAATGACAGTTTCTAATGAAGAAAAAATACCTTTTATAATCTTAGTACTATCAAAATGTGGCCATAATCTTTGAAGTTAATATGGTTGAAGAATATAATACTTGGTGGATTGATTTAGGAGTAGTTAAACATGTACGCAAGGATAAAGGCATGTACATAAAGTTTACACCAAGTGAATATGACAGTGTCTTATATATAGAAAGTTCTTCTATAGCAACAATCAAGGGTAAAGGGCTTGTTGAACTACATTTCACTTCTGGAAAAGTTTTAATTTAAATGATGCATATTATGCACCAAAAGTTAAGAGAAATTTAGTCTCTTGAAGTCTATTGAGTAAATTTAGGTTTAAAATTGTATTTGAGGAAAAAAAGTTTATTTTATCTAAGAGAGAAACTTTTGTTGGGAAAGATTTTTTTTTTTTGAAAGTATGATCAAACTCAAATGTTACTATTAATAACAATAATGTTATTTCTGCTTATATGGTTTAATCTTCTTTATAGATTAAGTCATTTAGATTATAAAAAGATTGAATGACAAGCATAAGTTAAAATTAATGCTAGCTTTAATCCTAATGTTGATTAATACAACACATCAATGTTGACTGAGATAACCAAAAATCCTTTCAATGTTACCAAATTATAGTTCAGGCTATTTAATCCACCAAAATAGCCAATCAAGTTTCAGCACCTTACAAAACACAATAAAACAGTGCAACTAAAAGGAAAAATTGGGTATTAACTGCAATGGTAAATTCAATGCTATCACATTTAAGTCTTGGACAAGGTTTTAAGGAGAAGTTGTATTAACAATTCTTCATATATGAAATAGAGTGTGTAACAAAGAAACCAAATTAACCCTATATAAACAATGGGAGAAAAAGAAACTGAATCTTGATTAATTGATGGTTCATGGTTGTAAAATGTAGTTAAAGTTTCGTAACCTAAAAGGAAAAGGTTAGGTGAAAAAAGAATTAAATGCATATTTACAGAAAATGCACACAATAGTAAACTAGATTGGTTCATGGTAATTAAATAAAATGATTCAATTATAGTTAATACTATTGTTGAATTAAAAGATACAAACGAGATTTAAATTTGTTTCACGACAACTACAATCACAACAATCAATCCATTCTAAAAATGTAAAAGTGAACCCATTAAAACAAATTGAAAATAATGATAAATTTTGTCCAGAGAAGAAAAAGTATTAAAAGGACAAGATTTTAGTTCAAATTTCTTTATAATCTTTGCAGAAGGAAAAGGTGAAAGCATGGACAATAAAATCCTTATTGCTTAAATGTGGAATCTAATCCTTATATGATGAGGCTATGAAATCTCAAGATCTTACATTTTGGAAGGGAGCAATAAACAATGAGATGGATGCAATAATGAAAAAATAAAAACTTGGACATTAGTTGATCTTTCACCAGGTTCTAAAAAATTATTTTGTAAATGGATTTCCAAAAAGAAAATTAGGGCAGATGGAACCATAGAGACATATAAAGCAAAGTTGTTAGCCAAAGACTTTATACAAAAGTAAGGAATTAATTACTTTGAATAAGGCTGAGAAAAAAAAAACTAACAAAACAAAAAACTGAATTGATCCAAGGATTAGGTTTGGTTTGGATATTAATCTACAATGATTTAATTTTATTTTTATTTTTAAGATAATCAAATTCTCCAACTTGGTTTTGGATATTAAAAAATGCATACTTGATTATATTCGAACCAAATTGTAATTTCTATAAGATAACGATACACATGTATGCATTGAGTAAATGGCTTTTGACTAATATTAAAATGCACATCAATAAATTGTGTGAATATTAAATGAATAGAATTGATAAGTTAATCTTTTTATATCTATTTCTTTCTTGTTTCCTTCATTCATTCCAATTTGTTTCTTTTAGGTTAAACACTTACAATATGTTTGGTTTGCTAAATTGAATAAAAGAGAAATGGAATAGCTATTCGATAAGACTAGAATAGAGAGGGAATAAAAAGAGAATATGTATTACGTAATTTGGTTTATTAAATAGAATAACAGAGGATTAGTACTATGATGTTCGGTTGATTAAAATGATGTTAAAGAATATGTAATAAATAAGTATAAAAAGAGATTAGTATCCTTAAGTTATGTTATTATTTATAAAATTAAACTTATTTTTTAATTTCTAATAAAAATATTTTAAAACTATTATAAATTATATGTTAGGTATTAATAAAAAAAATTTAATTACATTTTTAGAAATGTTTCTTAAACTACTATTTTTAAAATTTAAAATATACTAGTATATTAATATTTAAAAATATTTACAATTTCATTCAAAATTTAACCAATTTATTTAAAAATATATTATTTAATGAAGAACAAATTAGAACCACCACATTAAGGGCTTGTTGTTCCTTAACTTATTATAATATTTAACAATATTATTTCTCTCCGTTCATCTGATTTAGATAGAAATGAAAAACACACCTAATACTACAATATTCCCCAGATTTTGTTGTTGTCAGCCATTGACCACCGTTCACCACCACCTAATGAAAATTCTAAAGAGAGAAAATTTCTCTTTTCTAAGCCTTTTAAAAAGCCAACCTTAAATTCCATATTTTTTAGGCACATAGCAAAAGTAGACCTTTTGTTTAAACTACATAAAAACAAGCAAAACCAACAAAGTGAAAACTAATTAGATGAAAAAAACAACTTGAAATATTGATAAAAGTTATAGATAAAAATTAGTGCATATTATAAAAGGAGATTAAGATAAAGACAAAGGATCAAAGGCCTTTGAATTTCATGTTTAGCACAACTTCTTGACAGCCTTTAAGTTCCATTATTTGGTTTTCTCAACAAAATAAAAAAAAATAAAACATTGAGGAAAAAGGAAAACACAAAAGTTATCTAGTATAGTAATTTGGTCATAAAAAAGGAAAAGGCTATTTCTAAAAGGTGTTGAATAGCGATTTAGTGAGGAAGAAAATGAATGGCTATTCAACCCCTCCTCGAAATAAAGGTATAATTTGGCAGCTATTGAATCACTTGTGAAAATGAACCAAACATTTGTATATGTAGGCCCATTAAATAGAGATGGAATATAAGCCACATGGAATGTCTATTACACTAAAGCAAACACACTGTTAATCTATTTATCAATGTTGGCTTCTTTATCTATTTCTTACCTTAAAACCTCTTTCAATTTCATCTGCCAAAAAAAAAGAACTTTTCACTTTAATGTTGTTGCAACGTACCCCGGCGTGGATCCTCGTAGCTCTATGAGTGCGTATGACTTAAAATATTTTCCTAACTTGAAAATGTCTTTTCGATTGAGACTATTCTTTGGCGATGTGACAAGGACGAGAATGTATGGATTCTCAACTTGTAGTACAGTGAAAGGGACCGTAAGATAAATCGCTCATCTTATTAGTCTCGGATGACCATCACAAAATGGCCAATGCTTAGAGTCGCCAACGATCATTTAGGACTAGGCATGATCGAATGCCTATTGAAACCTATGTTTTGAGTTATAAAACTCAAAACATCGATCTCATGGTCTACATAATGCAAAGATTCGTCGTTTGGGTTTGGGAGTTGGTTACGCACGATGAAGTATGAACCTTTTCATGACACCCGAAATCGATACCTTACTAGCTATGTCTTATCTCGGTTTTAACTCTTTCGATCTTAACTTGTCATTATTTCGATATAACCCCTTTTAATGCATGAATCTTGTAAAAATAATCCAGGTTTTGATAAAAAAAGATTTAACCTCATATACGCCCCAAAGAGAGAGGGACTATAAAGATTTTCGATAAAAAATGACCTCTGGATTTTACTTTGAAAATGGAATGTTCTACTTAAGGCACTGGAGAGATACCCACGCAGAACATTACCGTTAATTTTATTTAGAAACATTTTTAAAACATGAATGTAAATAATCATCACAAAGAAATCATGTTAGTAAGGCAATAAATGAAATAACATAACATGGACCATTCAATGCAATGATAAAGAAAATGGGTGGACTACTAAAATTTATCTTGCTATCGGCATCGATTATCTAGGAATAATCAAATTGACAATTTTTTAGATGTATCTAGATTTCTTGATTAAACAAGGTTTGTTTGACATATTCATAGAAGTCCGAGAAGGAGAAAAAAGATTAATTGTAGTTGAAAGACAGGGTTAGAGTATCCCTTCGAAAAAATAGGGTTGGAGTATCCCTATGGACGATAAATAATTTTGACAAAGGAAGATTTCTTTTAATCTTGACAATTTTAAAAAATAGGGTTGGAGTATCCCCTCAGAAGGACGGGGTTGGAGTTTCCCCGTGGATGATAAAACTTCATGATTTAGAAAATTGGTGAGTGTTCGATGATTTTTGGCAAAAAGATTTATTGTGAATGAGGATGGTAAAGATGTAAAATGTGTTTGTGCCTTGGTACGAGCCTATGGGAGGTGGAAGCATGTTCTTGAACCAGGTTAACATTGAGACATTCGAATGTCTTGAGACGAAATTCGGGAAAACAACTCGATTTTGGCCAAAACCAAAAATAGGTGACAGCATCGTGCTATCTTGCTTCCCAAATTTATTCTAAATTGATTCAAAGGATTTAAAAGGTGGACAAGACACTATTAGAAAGGTGACTCGATGAGGGTCATCCTAAAAATATTCCCACTATCCCAAAAAGTTATTTTCTAAGAGAATAAATTTTCAAATTTGGATCAATTTTGCTGCTGGTAGAGCATACGAAGAACAACATGTGTCAAACTTTGAAAAATAATTCTGGACTTATTTGGTATCGGAAAATTGCAAATAATACCTTTCTAGAAAGGAAATTTCATGAAATTTTTATAAAAAAATGTTTTAAAAATTTGGAAAAATCATTTATTGGTCCTGACCGGCCTAACCAGAATACATGTCCAGATTCTAGATGTTCTGGATAGCTTAGATTTGAAAAATCATAACTTTCTTATCCGGACTGATCCAGGGGTGAATAAGACACCGTTTTAAAGCTAATTCGACAAGATTTTATAGAAAAATATCAAAAAATTTGTGAAAAATCATTTGAGATTTTAAAGTGATTTTTCAATTTGCAACAGTTGTGCTGCCAGCAGGGGACAAAACAAAGCAGGGGACATCTCTCATTTTTTCATGTCTATAGGTCCAAACTCGAGTCATTGACCTTCAAACATCCATGACTGAAGGGAAAGAGTGGCATGAGCATTACGATCTGATTTGCACAGCCTCAGAGTAGTTTGGGACGATGAAACAACCCATTGATCATACCACTCAAGGTTTTGACTCAAGAAAAAGGCACAAACATTTTGGGGATGAGTGTAAAGCTATTTTTACTGGAAAGTCAAAAGATTTGAGCTTGTTTAACCAAGATTCCAGATCTGAAAAACTTAATTTTCCCTAAGATATTTTGCTAACTTTAAGGA